>VCRD01001698.1:7646-73134 GCA_006783055.1 Trinorchestia longiramus | reverse complement strand
CTCGCACGAACAGCGGCGGAGCAGCGCCGTCAACAAATATGGCGGACTGTTTGGATGGATCTTCTTCATCCTCAGCGTGCGTGACATCATCATACCGCCATTTGTTTTTTGTCAATCGCGACTGTACGGGTCGCCCCCATGTACGACTTGCCCCCACACTACCCTAATTATCCGACCCAAGAATGGGCCCGAAGGTTCGTTCCTATAGCCTCATTCTATTCTATTCTATTCTATTCTGTACTGACTAAGATTTATCTTATTTTTAAATTTCTTCTGAAATTATAGTTACATTATGGTCCATGTCACATCAGAAAGAAGATTGAAATTCAAATTTTAGGATTTTTTATACCTTAGAAGTTGGTATTTAATGCCATGATGAAAACATCTTGAGTTCTATGAATGGACTGATAGTAACATATTAAATGTGAATTATCATTTCAATCAATTAAGTCAAAAGAATTGTTAACATAATGGGTTCAATTTTTTTACATTATGGGTCAATTTGTACATTCGGAGCCTTGTCGGAGATTTTCCTAATTCTGAAAAGTAACTTTACAAAAACTTTTTTATTCTGCGACCCGTAGGACACAACTCTAGTCTCATTTGTGCTGCATCAAAACTATTTTTAGTGAGGTAAATGAGACGACTCTGCATCACAAGCTTTATTAGGACTAGCACCAGCAGCACAGCTATGACAACACACTGAGCTACCTACTACAGCAGTTGCTCTACTACAGCAGCTGCCAGTACGGCCTGTAAGATTTCATGTGAAGACTCGTTGCCTTCATAATTCCAACCTGAAAGAAGACGGTTGATATTTTAGTGAACAAGTGTGGCACTTGATAGACGTGCAAAAAGTGGTAAAGACTTTACTGGCAAAGGCCTCATTTTTCTAAAAATTTTTTCGGTGGCAGTTTCACTTGCTCATGTTTAAGGAAGCATGGATTTAAATTATTAACCATTATGTTACCCCTTGTTAGGTTTCCCAAAAACGAAACTTTGAGTGTTCGCCTACCGAAATTGCCTAGCGTCAAACCTATAGTATAATTGTCACTATTTGATTCAGTAAAAACATTTCTTCAAATTATCAGAGTAAAAATGATTGATACTATCTTCATGCATGAATTCACGTAACGACCAACTCCGGACTGTTTGATTTTTGTCGAGGGTTTTGGATCAATTAAGTCTTATTAAATTCCCTGTGGCGAAACAATTTCGCTGTTACGTTATAGCCTACCTCGAGTAAAATTACTCTGGGGCACAGGCAAAAATCAACTCCAGGTGAAAGAGTTAATTTTTTCGTAGCGCCTCAAGACACAAATATAATCAAGAGCTGTACAGGGCAAGGCGTCAGAAACTCATCAAAAGATGTGTTGTGTGAGTGCCATGTAGTTTACTGATGCTTTTTTCAACAGAGCTTAGCGTTCTAATTCGAAGCGTGCGTAACTATAATGATAGATGCTAACTACAAAATGATAAATATTCATACGATGATCAGCACTCATCAAAAATCACTTACTAATGACTTACGATAGTTCAACTAATGAACATTCACGATGAAAAATATATAATTATAATCAGTAGTCTACACTAGATAGTTGAGGATCATCTTTTATCAGTTGCCCTAATTATGAGTTGGAGTGCAGGAATGAATTATCAACAACCAGGCAACATGACAATAATGATTCATGTTTCATAATGAATTGTTTCTGACCAAATACCATCTGAGCGCAAAGTTGGTCAACACACTAAAGCGATGCATAGACATGCATTTATGTATATACAAAATAGATCTTTAACTTTACTATCGAAATATTTAGCATTTAGAAAAGATAATTTCCAAAACAATTGAGAAAATACTTTTTGAATCCAGTAGGAAAATTGTTAATTTATAAAATATAGGGATTTTAAAATAGTTTGACATCTCAAAGACAAGCTCTTTATAAAACTTGCTCTACTAGAGAAGTCTTTTTATCATGCAATTGATGATCAGATCGCTCGTACGCTGTCCTACTCATCGTTGTCTAGTGTCAACTTCTAAAACTCAATATTGTACTTTAGCCTTGATTGTATCATCTTGTAATTTTAAAGTTCGCTTCTTTATTGTGGGCAATATGTTACTTGATATTCATGTGACCAACAGCAATACTCGGACTCGCACTCGCCTGGCACCACCGTACGACTGCCGCATTCTGCTGTCGCTTCCTTACGCAAAATCATAATATTTTTCGTCCAAGCCAAATTATAGTTTACAACGTTAAAAATGCAAGTCACAAAAACAATTCCCCCGTAATATATAAGAATTAAGCCAGGGCTATGATAAACTAACTAACACTTCAAATCATCGTTGAGTTGAACAATTACCCTATAATAATCTTTTACTTCTAACGATGACGAATATTTCTTCAAGACTGATACATACTGAATGAAGAAGTTTTTAGCTTTGTTTGCTCTTGTTGTTAGGAGGCACAGAGAGAGCAGTGAAGCCCTCACTGTCCCACGCATTGCAAGACCTCGGAGCTACAAGCGCACCACAGCAGGCAACCACCACCCCAACTTTTCAATAATTCTACGTTAACATTGAATTCATAGAACTTGTGTTAGTTGAAGATGCGTGTATTTGTTGAAATGTAACTCATGAAAGATTGTTTTAAAGCAAAGGAGCACGTGTTACAGAGACAGAGTCTTGATCTCTTCATATGATTCAGGTCATTGGAAATATCAAAGTATGTGAGTAAGTTAATCGCTAACAAGGGAATGCGTCTCTATTTGTGCCGTGAAGAACTTTTGTGACGTTAAAAATTATATTATATAACGATAGGAATCCTAAAAATATATAAAACTCTGACGTATACCCCTGATAATTATAAAATGGCATTAACTTATTGTAAAATTAGATACATAATCGAGATTTTAAAATTACATTGTCATTTAAGTGGAACGTTAATACTAGTCCCATATGGGCATAATTGTGAAACATGATAAAAATTTCAGTATTTGATGTGAATGAAGATCAGGGTAATGAGAGTGAACAATAATAAAAAATGATAAAAATTTCAGTATTTCATGTGAATGAAGATCGGGGAAATGGGAGTAAACAATAATAAAACGTGATAAAAATTATTTGACTTGCAATTTTCTTCTAAAGTCAACAACTGAGAGCGTAGAAGTATGAACAGAAAATAAGAGTCGTTGTACTTTTGGAAATCAGTTATTAACGAAGTACAAACATCTGTTCATTAAACGCTACCATCCCAGCCTCACTTGGCAGAACAGAGGGGTCACAGCTGGCACCCTCAGGGCACAGCTGCCACTCTCAGGGCACAGCTGCCACTCTCAGGGCACAGCTGTCACTCTCAGGACACAGCTGCCACTCTCAGGGCACAACTGCCACTTTCAGGGCACAGCTGTCACTCTCAGGGCACAGCTGTCACTCTCAGGGAACAGCTGCCACCCTCAGAGCACAGCTGCCACCCTCAGAGCACAGCTGTCACTCTCAGGACATTCAGGGTAATGTCGTAAGTTAAAAGAAATCGTAATAATGCAAACCAATTTGCTGTGTAAACTAAATTTACAGGAATAAAGCCTTTGTATAAAAGAAATGGTGGGCACTGTTACTGAAGACGTTGTTGAGCTCACAAGACTTCATTTGTATGCACCATTTCAATGAAGGTTTCTGCAACGCAGTGTGTATTCTAAACACGCTGGAAAGATTAGTCCAGGGCCGAGCAAAACTAGTCCTCTTATTTAAGGTGAGAATATAATTAAATGCAGATGAAAGGCACTGCTACCATATTTGGACCGGAGCGTAGAATATTTCCATCGTACTCGACAGTTTTATCATCATCACATGTTGGTCATACATACTTATTATTTACAGGAGTTATTATCAATATAGTGAAAGAGCCGTGGACAATTCAGGGAACGGATGCTATCGTGTGTGAAAAGGCACATCAACAACGTCCGTCCACTTTGTCGAAAAAAATGTATAGATTTATCTAAATACACCGTCTCTTGCTGTACTAAATGTTGTTCCATAAAATTCAACATTCTAAAAATAAATCGGAAACCTTTAAGAAGTGTGGGGTGATACCATCTCCCCAACAACCACAGAACTGGGGGAAGGGGAAGGCGTCTAAAATTCTGTCTATTTTCAAGGACAATATTTGCCAAGGCAGAAGTAAACTGCATCCTGTGATGTGGGTATCCTGCAATAAAAGCAGTTTGGTTGAAAGATTCGACAGTGACTGTACTGTTTCAAATTTCCTGCAACAAGCAGATTCTTCGTGTGGTTGTGCGCCATATTCAAGGAAGCAGGAAATAATATTTTCTTCATCTCAATGCGAAAGTGTTGATATGCTTGTATCTTCAAGTACAATTACAATTTGAAGCATGTAGTGAGACCGAAAGAAATACACAAGTTAATGTTATTGTGAATGCAACCATCAATGTTTCTGTACATGGTGGACACCTTCAATCGAGGTAAGCCCCCAAATAAAATTATCGACATCCGCGAGATCATGTGTTAACAAGCAAACTCTCATATTTTTTCGGGCGAGAATTAAGATCTATTCCGGAATATTATTTATTTTAACCCATGTGACTAAGCGACAAATGCCCAGAAAACTTGAACTATAATATAATAAGATGCCACTTATCTTGTGTAGAATACGATACGTTTACTTCGTATGACATGGGCCTGGTTCTTAGAATTTATTTCAAATATTATGGTCATACTTTACCTATCGACATAAGAAACATTATTTTTGTATGATGTGCACCATTAAGTCTTTTTATTATTGAAAATTTTCATACATGAGGAGTTACAACTTGTAATAACATGGTTTTGTGAATTGGGAGCTCCTAGAAACTTAAGAGGAGATAATAAAAACACGTGAAACAGGATGATGCTTAGACACTGCACCTTGCTGGACTTCAGAAAATGACGCTTTGTAGCAAATAAGCCTGCCGGATATTACTGCTCATTCAAGGCTATTGACCTCGCATTATATCTGCAGCTATTTTTATACTAGAAAGGACAATTCAAAATGTGCTCCCTTCCACTTCAACCTCCTAGACGATTATAACAGCTTCCCAACTACCACAACTGGAAGGAGGGCTGTATCATGTATTTTAGGAGGTGCTAGTGAACTAGGCGCGTAATGAAGATAAGGACTAGGGAGATGGGACAATATTTACTTCAGCCACAACCGCTTACGTTCGTGCACATCCAACATTAGCTGACACAAGCTTATATAGAGTTCAGTTTGCAGCACACATCAATCAGTGGAAAAACATTTAAAAATCCTCGGTTATGGGAATATTTACTTAAGTCTACGCTTCATAGGCTTCAGTAGAACATCATTCTTAAAGTTCTAAGTTTTGAATGGAATTTTGTTTCAAGATAATTTGCTAATGATAAATTTATGAAAATCATGTAAGAATTTGAAACAGTGAATGCTTAGAAGAAAGTGACGTAACCTACATCTGAAAAATTGATTTCGCTGCCGCCTTATGTGATCTTGAAGAACTAGCACACTTCTGAGGAACCTTCTGTTCTCAGTAGAAAACCACGTCATGAATGAAGTCTTGGGTTTGCCAGCCACAACTTCAAAATCAATTTTTTTGAAAAATATGAGTAAGCATCTCAAAATTTGTATCCTCTCAACGAGAACAACTTGGCTGACTTCCTTCAAATGTAAACAAATAATATAGACGACTCAAATTTTTTAAAAGTCGTTTTTGATCTCTAAGCCTGTACGCACACGACACCGGCGGTGCTAGCAAATTCATATGAAAGAGAAGTGAATGTGCTCAGCGGGAAACTCATTTCTCAAGTAAATTACAAAGTTTTTTAAAAAATACTAGAGTCGGTGTTGAAGCTTTCTGAGCTTCAGCAGCTGAGTTAGAGCTACCTTAGCAACATCTACAGATCACAATGCTTATTATCCATTATATGAGGTGAACATTTAAAGCAAATGTACGCTACAATTACTGTACTACAGTAAAAACTACTCGCTTCTGACAATCTCTGGTGACACTGACGAGGACTTCTGGATACCTGCACTTAAGACGTGGAGTGCGTGGTTCCCAACTACTATTGTGTCTCAGTGTATAGTTTTGGGAAAATCTCTTTTAAAAAGGTAAATATCAATAGAGACACTTTCCAAAAATGTACAGGGAAGTTTTATTTTGAGAAATTGTAAAAAATGCCGCATTTCCTTACGAATAATGAGATGAATTATTTAAATTTTCATAATCAATAAACATTGAATCATGAATTAATTTCATGCAATAATTTTGCAAATATTTGGTATTTGATCAAAACTTTTCTTCGATACGTCATTAAACGAAGAGTTCTGGACCAGACAGCATAGCGAGCCGAAGACACAGCTTAGTGGGCCGGAGATACAGCTTAACGGGCTGAAGACACAGCCTAGCAGGCCGAAGACACATCTTAGCGGGTCGAAGACAGCATAGCGGGCCGAAGACACAGCTTAACGGGCCGAAGAAACAGCTTAACGGGCCTGAGACACAGCTTAGCGGCTGAAGACACATTTCCTTCGCTTGTTCTGACGTCACAGTTATGAGTCATTGGTACCCAGACTGGAATTAACACGTTACCGCCGCATGTACCACCGGTGGTACATTTCCAAATTTTTAATAATTGTTTTCAAAAATTAATTTAAAGTATTTACGGAAGGTTAAATGATAAAGTCGTAAAATGGTAAAGTCGTGGCGGTAGTGACAAATCTCTGATATCAGGCATGGCGGTTAACGTGTTAAGGGTTAGGCAACAAAGCCATTGACGATAAGCATGCGTTTGAGTATTCATTTCACTAACAAGTTCGCAAATGCTGTGACGGTATAGGAGAACACCGCAAGTTTCGCCCTGAAGCTGATCAGTCGTCTGCTGGTGTCAAGACTTGTTCTAGTCATGGCGGGAATAACCAAGCCTCTCAGTCGGCGGCGACAGACTGGACGAGCTGATTTCTGATCATTGCCTGGCAAGACCCGAGAGGAAAGGGTCTTGTGACTTGCCAGGAT
Organism: Trinorchestia longiramus; assembly: GCA_006783055.1. Classification (NCBI taxonomy): domain Eukaryota; kingdom Metazoa; phylum Arthropoda; class Malacostraca; order Amphipoda; family Talitridae; genus Trinorchestia; species Trinorchestia longiramus. The sequence continues at coordinate 66,087 of VCRD01001698.1, read as the reverse complement.
GGTGAAATGCTGAGATCTCGGTATTTGGAAGACAAGAAGGAACTTGCGGGTTCTTAATTCCTTGGTCTGGGACCTTACGCTGGACACAGAGACATATGAAGCATCAGCTTCCACTTTACATCCGAGAATTGTGTCTTGACTGCACAAGCAGATCTTTAATTCTCGTTGCTAGACTACGTTGTAGCTTGTAGAAATTTTAGGCATAACCCTTGCATGAAAATTTTGTGCGGAGAGTTTAATGCGAATCTAAATGTCAACAAACCTCATTTAAGAATAGCTAATTTATTGTCTAAAATTCGTTGATCATTCGGTCTTAGCTTCAGAATGCCAGAACATTGACATCGCTTCTAAAACCTTAGATTTTTTACGCTGTCGCGAACGACAGACGCAGAATTGGGAATGGGATCAGCTAGGAACAGCATTTGTTTCAAAACTAAGGCTCCTGAAAACTAGAAACTGTAGCAGTTGAGTACTTTGAAGTCATTCTTGCACCCAACTGTGAACTGCAGCTGTGGAGTCATTATCAAACTACAGCTGTAAAAATGTGTCAATCTAACTACAGTCAAACGCTGCGTTGTGTTTCTCAAATCCTACATGGCCTAACATTGATCACAACGTGAGTTTGTATAATTTCTAACAAGTCGACATTCTACAGTAGCATATTTTTTAATAATATCACTTACATAATGCAACACAGGCAGCACTAATCACACTATTATCGGACGCAACATGCGCGCCTCTCGTGAACATCACAAGACCCAGAGAGGCGGACGCAACAGCTCCTCGCTAGTCTGTAACCTGAGACACGTGTGTCGTATTGTGCAACACTCGTAAGTGTGATGAATTTACTTACTTTAGGTGCTGCGACTCCAATGAAACATCCTAACTCATATACTCAGCATACAACTTCAGTCCTATCAATCAGAATGTTTGTGCAATGATACCGTCAATTTAGTCTCCACATCTGACACGTGTGACCATATGGTAATGCCACCTCGTGTGCACTACACGTGCACTCCTGATCAGTCATAACGACGTACAACGTGTCATACTAATGTGTGACTCAAAGTTAGTCGTATTTTCAACTGTAAATCGGACGCCAACAGCGCTCAAAAATCATCGCCTAAAACCTGGATGTGCAAGTGTTCATACGTACAACCAGACATGAGGAGTCACTTTAGAAACACTTTATCAAAATTTTGAAGCACAATTAGTTCACATGAGAATTTTTACTGAAACAATCACTCATTCAACAAGCGCAAAATTTGTTTAGCAGAAGTTGGCATCACATTAGGCTGGTAAGTTGAAGAATAATAACGATGTTCTTCAAGAATTCGAGCTTTCAGACAAGGTTTGAGACTACTGTCTCGGATTTTTTACTTTAATGACTACTTCAACTCGATTTTTTCCTATATTGTATAACTGTAATAAATTCAACGATATAATACTGGATGATGCTTTATGTTCATATTAATTTCTTAGCTAGTGTCACTTCTTTTAAGCATATCGCTTGTAATACGCATTTCAAAACACAGTGATGGTATTTTTCAAACCCCATTCTCTTCTTCATATGAGACTTCCACAATTCTAATGAACTACTTAGCATGAAAAGTTTTCTTCAGCATGGCCGGTCTGAAGATTCCCACTGGGTAGTACTTCAAACTTATAGTTCATAAATTTCTTTCTTCCCAAACGGCTTGTGGTGCCGCCTCTCCTTGGACCTCGATGGCTTGGAGGAGCTGTGCTGGGTAGGCCTAGGGCTTGCTTGGGAGTACATGTTGTAGGGAGGAATGATGTGCACCCTGACGTGTTCCGTGGTGGTCCGTGATGTTGAGGTGTTATACCCCGCGTACAGCTCCATGGGGGTATCGCCCCTGCCCCTCCTCGCCATGCTGACGGTGGTCTTGCAGCAGCAGTAGTTAAAAAGCTGGTAGTACGCGTCTCGGAAGGGGCGGTGGGCGGCGTAGAGAAACCCACAAGAAGACGCGGCGATTGAGGGCAGCCAGTTTAGTCTCCCCTCGGGACTTCCCCACCAGTCAATGGCCACTCCCCCAGCCCACATCCCTCCCGTAATGAGCCCCACGGCAAGATTTGTGGCCACTAGCGCCAGGTCCTTCTGGGGCTCTGTTTTCTTGGAGGAAGTGTTGGCTTCTGACAGTGAGGACCTGTCCGCGTCAAGGGACGGCCTCGACACAGGGGCTTTGGGCGTATGCAAGAGGGTGTGGGAGTGTAGAATGATCATGATGAGTATTGGCGTGACAACCAGCGGTACACCCACACATGCAGTCAATGAGTCGTGGCTGATGAGGCCCACTTCGCAGTGGGTAGGGCCGTACCCACCAGCCCACTGCGCCGCCGTGAGGCTGAAGGCAGCACACCAGGACGCGATGATCATGGCCACCAAGACGCAGCCTGGCAGAGGGCGTGCTGAGTGCTGCCTGGCGTGATTCTCCCATGCCATACAAGGGAGCGTGATGAGTACCGTGTACGCTGCTAGGATGGTGAGCACCCAAACAGGCTTACACACGGGTGACGGGTGTGTCCACCCAGCGAGCAGGTCCACCACCCCCGCCGGCAGCACGCCAGCAGTCACTAGCAGGCAGGCAATCATCGTGTTCGCCAGCAAGATGTTGCCTGTGTGAAATATAATCAATTAGATTAAATAAACAAAAAATAACTATTTCTCGAACAAAATTTTAGTTTTAAAATTATTCCAAATTCTAATTATATATTTTCTATTGAATTCTAACACTTAACACAAGCTTAATGCGCCAGGGAAAATGAAGGCAGAAGACAAACAAAAAGTCAACAAAAAAAAAGAAGCATCATCCTACAGAAACTCCTATGACCTATGGATAATATGCCAGACGGAATTTGAAGCATTGGAGTCATTTTTTCTTGTTTCCATTGCTAATTGAGTGTTATACAAAGTTTCATCAAATTCTAAAACATTGACCAAAAAAAGTGAAAAATTTCGTAAGGGGGATACCCTTCGCATTTTTTCAAGAAATTCAGAAATCTTTAATCAATAATTAGAGATTATAGCTCAGCATCATAGCATGTATTGAGTAGGAATAAAATGAAAAACGCAAACAACTAGTCCAAATTAACGAACAATTACTGACAATGAAAAGAGTCTTAGTTTTTGTTCCTTTTTAAACTAATTTAAAAAAAATTTGTTCGCAGTCATTGAATTGATAAACAAATTTATTCATCGGCACACACGTGCGTAAATAGCTATGCATAATATGTAACCAAACAGTTAATACAATCATGAACAATGTGCGCATGTACCCATACATGGAACAAAATCGTAAATTGAATAGGAAACATCAGAGAGATTAATTGCCCTGCTCAAAAAAACTGGTCGCATAATTACTGACTGAGCTTGAATAAATTTCCCAATTACTGTGCATGCCAATAATTGGTAATGTTTAGGTGAGAAGTGATAGCTCATGGGAGAGTAATACATTGAGCATTTCCATCACCAGCTGACGAACTGATGCTTCACAGGCCACTGCTCAGTTCCTGGTTGGGCAGAGTTATTCTCACTGCACTCAATTCTGACAAAAGTTAATGGAAACGAAGACAATCTAGTTCAAAAAGTTTTCAATTTTTGTCAGAATTTTCATGTGAATGAGTAAATTTTATCCAATGAGAGATACTCAAAAATGAATCAAGAATTTGAGGTTAAAGTGAAATTCAATGTACCAGAAACTAAATACAAATCGAACATTAGAAATAATATAGGCTTTACGAAATTAATAGATGACCTAAAATGGCGACAAATGCAAGAATACCTGTTGTATCGCAGAGACAACAGGTATGGGGAGGCTGAATGCACAGGATGTGATCAAAAAAATAGATAACCGAAATTTGATTTTGATTTTTGGCGTCTAGAATACCAAGGTGTTTGTTTTATGTATTCAATAACAAACAGAATATCTATGTTATGCATGTAATCGGCATTATAGGAAGTACACATCAATAATAATTAATTTCTGTTAACTTTTTTAAGTCGCCGTCTATAGACAGCTCGCCGTTTAGCTCAGCTGGCGAGAGCAACACCCTCGTCAAAAAAATTTAAAGCGAGGAAAATTCAGAATTATTTAATGGAAAATGTGTTCGGAGTCCAGCTCACACAGAGCTGAAACTGGTATAAAAGAATGAAAGAAGTATAGGGCTGAACTATGAACTATTTTATAAGCAGAATACTTCATTGTACTTACATTTCATATCGTTTCAATTATTCATAAGTTGAAATTTAAGAAATGTAATGATTTATTTACGTTTAAAATCGATCCAATGGCAGAGTTATTGAGTTGAAGGTGAGTTTGGGCCTACGAAGCATCAATCAAGATATTTCAAGCCCTGTATGGGGCTGTGTACTAGAACAGGCCTGTCAATTTAACTGTGAGGTCCAAAATATTGAAGAAGCCAGTAGCGAGAGAGCTGGGAAGCTTCCTATAATAGCTCATACATTCCCAACACCCTACTTGCATTTTGGTTGCACCTCCATGTGAATTCAATGGACTGTTCGTATATAAAATGTTACATAAACCCGCCATTAATCTCACGTGGTGCGCCTTTTCTTACGGAATACAGACTGTTTAACACTGACTCAGCCGAACATTCCATAAGGCTTTTTAGTTTTTGCTGGATTCTTTGGCAATGTCAACAGATCCATAATTACTTGCCTGCCTTTCTCAATGAAGTCTCAGAAATTATGGCAGCAATGGCGAAGATGTTTCCGACGGTCCCGAGGGCTGCCAATGTCACTACAATGATGAGTTGTCCCAGTCTGTCCCACTGCTTCCTGCCCTCCTCCTCATCGTCGTCCTCGCCCTGTCCTCCTGGGAACCTGCCTCCTTGGGGCCGGTTCTTTCCAGCTTTCCTCGGAGGTAGAAGAAGATCATTGATCTGTGTTTTCTGAGGTAGAGTAATCTGTTCTTCCTTTGTGATTTTTCTCATGAGTTCTTCTTCTTCTTCCTCTTTATCATAGAGAGTCGGTATGTTGTTATATGGGTGTCTACCTCCTTTGTTTCCGTATGGCCAATTCCTATCTCCAGATTTTCTTCTTCCATCCTCTTCTTCGTTTTGTTTTCTTCCTTTGGTGTTGATGGGCTGGGTGTTGTCGTTGGCTGGCTGGCGATAGGAACTGTACAAGTTTGTATAAAAGAATGGACTATAATCTGACCCATTCTTTGGGATGCTGTTTTCGTAATAATTCCTCACATTTATGACGGAAGGCACTTTCTTATCGGTTCGACGTTCATCCAAGTGTGAAACCACTGTTTCTTGAGTCGAATGAGCTTCGTTTTTTACTTCGATAGAAAACAATTGCGGTTCATCCAATCCGTAGGTTTGGAAGAAGCGTCGATGACCGTCAGGTCCAGAGAACTTCCTGGGAGTATCCGGTTGTTGACCGGATCCTGAAGGGGTCCAGCGAGTATCCAGAGGTTTCACTGCTGCAGGAAGCATTCGATAAAGAGGCTTCTCTTCTTTACCGGAAACTGGTACATTCCGGTGCCTTCTTTGTGTCACTAAAGATGGCCGAAAGTATTGATCAAACAAACTACTGGCAATGTTTTCTTCGTTCGAATTAGTAAAATTATTCCCTTGAAACTTCGATGGCTCAGTTCGTTTTTCATTGTCCGTAGAATTTTTAACAAATACGTCCATAACTTCGATGTGTATCTTTGGTGCTAAAGACGTATTCAAGTTCATATTCATTTCATACTCATTAGTTTCAGCCAAAGAATTGGATCGACTTCCTTCAGTCGTATAAGTTCCTGCATAAGAAGTCGGATCTCGGTTTCCTTCTATTGACGAAATTTTTTTTGCAGGCACACTGCTAACATTCCATGACTGATAGTAAGGGTTATGATCCCCTGTTAGTTTTTGCAGTTCATTTTGCGGCCAATAATACTGGTTCTTTGGCTCTCGAAACTGTTCCTTCAAGATAGACCTCGGCAAAGTCTTCATAGCAATACCCTCGAGGGCAATTTTTTCCCGGCCAGGCTCTATGGATGGCAACAACACTGCAAAGAAAGGATAATACTGTGCACCCTTCATTTCAGAGCTAGGGTCGGAGGAATAGAAGCCATTTTGGAGCCCGCTGGTGACTCCCTCATGCGACATCAAAGCTGGATCTGAGGCCCTGGAGCTGTACTTGGAGTGTGGCTCGTTCTTGATGTGCTTGTGTTTTCGCTTACGTTTGTGATGCTTAGAGAACTGTCGATGTTTGCGTCTGTCATGATCATGACTTCGCTTAGATTCTAGATTTTCTTCAATTGTGTTTTTAGGTTCATGACTCCAGCAAAGACCGCTGGGATCGCTACAACTTTTGAATGCGCTCACGAAAGTTGGAACAGAGGTGACAACTGAAGGGACGAACGTAGGGAAGGCCGGGGACCAGGGGGACGCGATGTGAGGACTAAGAACAGCCCCAGACGATGGGGCTACTGAGAGGAAGTCCATCAAGGCTACCATCATCTCCAGAGGACCATGGTTGGAGAACTGCTGAGCCTAAGAATGGAGACAACAGAAAGTAAATGAGTTAAGAGAAGAAGGGTAAAGAAAAGTCAGTCTTCTGTAAATGGGAGGCAGAGAATAAGAAAAACACATAATGAATATCTACTCTAGTTCAACAAAAGCTCAAAAAAAATTATACAAACAAAAGTAGAACATCAGCTGTGGCTCACAAACTAAATGTGTTTAATAGTATGGAGCCACACAACTTATGGCATTGGTGAGCCCTGCCATTTTTTCTAGATCGAGAGAGTAGGTAAAAGTTCGTTTAGAAGTAGATGCTCTCAGTTCCTCAGCTACAGCACTCTTTACACCTCAAGTCCTGTTACACCAGCAACAGCCACTGCACGAGCTCTTGTGTTTGTCATGAGATTTGCAGGATTTGAGAGCTTGGAGCTACAACCCAGTAAACTTTATGTTAAACCTGCTTCCCTCGAGTGGAGGGCATCGATCAGTACCACTAAATATTAGCCATAATAATATTGCCTAGTTAGAGCTACAGTCTTCTTGCTTACAAAAAGGTTCAGCGACGACATAAAATCATAACAATTGGAAAAATAGCTATGGTGATTGTTGCCCGCAACTATCTATAAGTTTTCTTTTGTACATGCCACATTACTCATAAGGTGGTGCTGACATCAAAGAGCTTTAATGTTATGACTTCTTTATCTTCAACAGAAAAGGCTTGACATTGGAAAAATACAATTTTCTGCTTTTTTTAGATCCGGTCGGATCGATGAGATGATGATCCGCAGATCGCACGCCATTCTTGTCCAACTCAATCATTCTCAGGTGGAACTTGCGTTGAATTCGCAGATTTTATAGGAGATTTGATCTTCTACAAGATTTATTCCTCCTCTGTCAGTGTTTGTCATTTTCTGCAAAGTAATAAAATGCACAAAGATGCTTAGCACCTTCACACGAACGATAACCATCAAGCCTGATACTAATGCTCGCGTTTTCTGCCTCTTAATAAAGGCATCCATCATTGAAAATAACGACTTTCTTCGTCGTTTTGGCCACAGTGGGAAGCGTATTATTGTGATGTATAAATTTGGTGCCACTCTTAATGGCGCTAACTTGACAACATCCCTTGATAATTGATTAAACTTTCACAAACATTTTCAAATTTCTTCGACTGTGCCACAATCTGTACTTGTGTGGAATCATGACTTTTACCTGGCAAGTCCACCTGAACGTGATTAGCATCAGGTAGCCCTACCAGATCTCACACCTGACAGGTCCACCTGTGCTCACCAGCACATCACACAAGCATCAAAGGTCGCTGGGGTGCGTCAGGCAGCAATCAGCTGCGCGCGACGAGGCTTGTTGACTAAGCGACGTCGAGGGCGCGCCCGGAACAGAGGAGGGAAGATCATCGTAAATATTGGCGCTTGGTGCATGCTGGTCTGCGAGTACTGGATGGTGAAGAACAGCTAGGATACCAGACTCTAGTTCTGTACTCCAGACTCTAGAATTTGAGTTCAAACTCAAGTGTTTGACTCAAAACTTCAGCGCTTCACAACAAACTCCAGTGATTGACTCCACACTCTACCATGTGACTTCAAATTGAAGTCTCTAATTCTAAACTCGATTACTCGACTTCACACTACGAGTATTGAATACCATACCATGTAAATACAATGTCAAATCAATTGGTTTTCATTACTTTTATGCCTCATATGTGTGTAATGACAAAAGATTAGCCTTTGGCATGATTTTTGTTTTTCTTACGCAGAACAGACCTGAAATTTTTAAGTAGTCTTGTATCACAAATACCAAAATAATACACAAAAAGAACGCTGGAACCGTCAGCAAAAAATAATTTCTTAAGACCTTATTATGAGTTCTCTTTTAATGGTTAATTTTCCTTCTCACTGAAATTGACACAACATCAGAACATTGATCATAGGAACGAAAAGTGTTTTTAATATTTTTTACTGTATCTTCTCAGAATTATTGTACCGATAGTTAAAAGTTGAGTAAAAAATCCACTTATATAATAGACAGTCCATCTCCATCTGTGTGTGTGTGTTCGTCCCAATACTTCCTATCTATTACTGAAGAAAAATTATTCAACTGAAATCAGAACTGGTATATATGTATTATAAGCATTGTATTGTGGATACCGAAATCACCGCATTAACATAAAATAAAATAAATTATCCCGTTGTTACTCTTCTTCTTCTATACGGACATGTTACCGGTAGATAAGATACAGAATAAAAATTCTGCATGTATATATTAAAAACTAGACATTCCCCGTGGAAGTTCCACTGTTTGGATTTTACTGATTTTATTTATTATAAAGACTAATATATTAAAGATTGATGCTGAGTTATTGTGCTCTGAATGAATACTTTTCATTATTATATATAGATCTTCCATTCTATATCTAATCTACCGATAACATGGCCCAGTTAGTACCTGTTAAAATTCTTCAGTTTGAAATGATAAAATTAAAGATCGCTGAAATAAAATATAATTTTCAGATTTACCCGAGGTACTGTGTATCAGAATCTTAATATTTTTCATGAATATGTACTGAACTTCCATTCTGTACCTTATCTACCGATAACATGGCCGTGCAAGAGAAAAACGCTACTAACGGAAAAACTCGAGGATTTTATAGTGATTTGCCGCCTCTTGTATCCAAAATTTAATGTTTATTCTACCATATCCGTTTTGATTTCAGTTCAATAATTTTTCTTCAGTAATAGATAGGAAGTAATAGGAAGGACACATACAGATACAGAGATAGAGATACATAGTCTACTATATATGTAGATACTCAAGTTCTGATGGTACTATGGGCAGAACTAAAAAATGTATTTATTATATCGATCCGTAATTTTATCACTTTTAAACTGAAGAATTTCCACGTGTATCATATTGGCCATGCTATCGGTATATATGATACAGACTGGAAATTCTATAAAAACTCATGGAAATTTTTCACCTAACGCACAATAATTCGTCGTAAATCTTTAACATTAATCATTCATCTTTATAATAATACCAAATTAGTTCAATCTAATCAAACTTATAACGCAACTATTGATCGAAAAACCCCAAATCTTATCCCTTTTTAAACCGTGGAATTACCACGGGATCTATATGATGTTTAAATGAGTAGTAACTATTCATTGCACGCTATTTTTAACATCACTGTAACATGTTTCTGTCATATTTGGTGCATTTAACAAAAGTCAAGAAAGTCTTCGGACTTTACATCAAATATTTAAGTACCTCGAACCTGCAGAACTTAATACTCTACGGATTTTACAACAAACATTTAACTATCCAACCTACATGTACAATTTGTATTTACTTTTAATTTGACATTTGACTGATGAATAGGTTTTATATCAAGTGTTCAATTCTATTTTAAGTGTAAAAATGCCATAATTATGTACAAATTTATTGAATGTTCATAAATATGTAGAGCATTCATCTAAATTTGGCGCGTGTTGGAATAGCTTTACGTGTACAAGTGTTTTCAATAGAAGTGTTAATTATGTTTCGATATAATGGAAAAACTAATATGAGCAATGGTCAGATGTAAACACCATATATTAAAACAATCTACATATATAATTGACTATGTATCTCCATCTTTCTGTATCTGTGTGTCCGTCCCATTACTTCCTATCTATTACTGAAGAAAAATTATTGAAATGAAATCAGAACAGGTATGGGAGTATAAGCATTGTATTGTGGATACGAAATTCACCGGATCACTATAAAATTCTCAAGTTTTTCCGTTATTAGCATTTTTCTCTTGCACGGCCATGTTAGCGGTAGATAAGGTACAAAATGGAAGTTCTGCACATATGCATGAAGAATATTCAGATTCTGATAGTACCACAGGTAAAACTGAAAATTATATTTTACTTGAGAGGTCCTTAATTTTATCATTTCAAATTGAGGAATTTCAACTGGTACCAACTGGGCCATATTATCGGCAGATAAGATACAGAATGGAAAATCTATTTATATTATATGAAAAGTATTCATTCAAATCACAATAATTCGGCGTTAATATCTAATACATTAGTCTTTATAATAAATTAAAATCAGTAAAATCTCAACCGTGGAACTTCCATGGGAACTGTCTAGTTCCATCCCACTATATAATAATATATTGCTTGCTTGGTCCGCTTTTTTGTCACGCTCCTAAGGATTTAAATAAGAGAAAGTTCGGTAGGGTATACCTGTATTGTAAGTATTGTATTGTGAATACTAAAGACACATCTTTCAGTGTGGAAACTTCTTCACAAAACCAGTGTCCACATTCAGTAAAAAATTCGTGAATTTCCACGTGTGGGTCTACTAGATATATAATAATACACAGCTTGTTGCTTGCTTAGTCCGCCTGTCTGTCACGCTCCTAAGGGTTTGGATAGGAAGGAATTCGGTAGGGTATACATGTATTGTAAGCAGTGTATTGTGGATACCAAAGACACATTCTTCAATATGGAAACTCCTTCGCAAAGCCTGCGTCCACTGGCAAAACAATTGAAAAAATGTAATAAAAACACGTGAATTTTCACGTGTGGGTCTGCTAGTATATTTATAATTCAGCGACTTGCACAGCAACAATAGAATGATTTTTCTCCACTTTTGTATCCTTTTTTTAAGTTTCAAATTTGAAAACTAGACTTACAGCTTTTTAAATTTTACCAAAACTTTTTAGGGAAATTTTTTATCTACACTTAACCTAACCTGTGCAGTGCGAGTTCTATTTCATTTTTTCGACTGGAGTAAAAAAGTTTCGCATCTGGCGGCTGGGGGCCACTTCTCACTTGAGAAGGTTTGTATGTCCCACTCAATTATATAGTAAAATTTGCGGTGGCGATGGCCTAATGCTTCCCGAGGGACGCGCTGCACCCGATATTGGTCGCCGCTCCCATTACGGATATTTATTGAGGCCTCCAGGGGGGGGGAAGCGGGTGCTGGTAGGCCCCACGAATCACTGCCGTGTGTAATTGGTCGTCAATGCGCGTCTATTGAGCAGTAATAAAAGTCCATTATTTTCCCTTGATTCTGTGTAGCTTATTACTTTTTAGTTATTACATTCAGACTGCTATTTTCAAGCTGTTGCTTGTAGTGTATTGCTTGAAGTTTGTTACTTTTAGCTCATTACTTTCAGTTCATTACTTTGAGCCCCTTATTTTAAGTCCATCACTTTCAGTTTGTTACTTGTAATCAATTGCTTTCAGCCCATTACTTTTAGTTCATTACTCTCAGTCGATTACTTCCTGGTTACTAATTTCAGTCCATTTCTTACAACAAAACAAATTTATCAATATCACATAAATAGAGTTATAATGACTTCACAGGATTGCATCCTTATATCTTTGATGTTTCTGGGTGGAGTGAAACATTCGAAAAATACAGGACAGTTGAAGTTAATGAATAAGAATGAGGCATTATGCACTCAGCACCAGTACTGCCTTAACCTACACTGACATTATAGCTGCAGTTTCTCAACCTCCATAGAGTGGTTATGACATCATTGCTATTGTTCTCACCCCTCACTGAGTGGGACAATGAGCACCTCAGATCCTCGAAGTCTATTGAGTGGGACAAGGAGGCACCAGGGTTGTCATGGCAACGCCCACACCTCCTACTCACACGCTCGCTGTTCGTGTTCTGTTGTCAGTTGCGCTCTCATTGGACCAGCCTTCCTGTCTGGCAAGCGTGGGCGCCTGGTCACAGTGCTCATTTTTCCTCGTATTTTATCATATTTTTTATTCCATTCCCTTCACTCTTCCCTTCACCTGTCCGTTTGGGAGTGCCAGGTCACAGTGTCCATTTTTCCTTATGTGTTATGATCTTTTCTTTCATTTCATTCCCTTTATTTGTTTCAATTTTGATGAGCTTGTGACAACGGGTTGGAGTGAACACACAAAATGCAGTGAATATTCAAAATACAATCAGGTTTCTTTATATTTTACGTTACCTACCTCCATGATGTAAATTATGCTTAATGAACTCTATTTCAAGTACAATACGACGTCATATTCTAGCATAGTAAATTGCAATACATCACCAAAAATATCTATGCCTCTGCAAGTATCTGATGTTCAGAAAAAAATACTGAAAACAAAACAGTTTTTAAATTATGTTGGAATGTCCTTTTATGCGTCTAGAAGTATTTCGACCCACTCGTTTAACAACCGTTGTATTTTTGATAATTTTTTATTCCTAGTTTCAGTTCCTAAATTCCGATTTTCAATACAATTTGCATGATATATTCTGCCATTCTAGGACCATTACTTTTTTTCGCTGAAAACAAACTGCTCCTTCCATTACCGTTTATTCTCTGGCCTTTTCTTGTTGGAAAGTCCTTACCTTCAAGGCTCTTGCATGACCATACTAGATTATCATTAAGAGTTTCCCGATAAATCATGCAAATTAATATCCGTAGTAGAAATGATTTTGCCAGCCTCTGCAAATGAAAATTCATATGCCCAGTACCCAGTATCCAGTACCTAGGGAAAATCTACCTAACTTGACACTTGGACAATATTCCTTGAATTTTCCTCCAACTCTTGGCCAACATTACTTCTGCCAAATACCTCAGTTCTCGTCTCCTTAAACCAAGGTCTGGAGTTTAAGACTTGCCTGGTCGTTCTTCCTAGTGATGTGCTAAAACAAGATTCTAAGGATTCCAAACACAAGTAGCCTCCACAAGGCAGTATTTTAGAGTGTTATAGAATAACATCCTTTATCCTGCAGTATTTTTCAAGTGATATTCATTTACACCCTAGTCCTAAAGGCTTTCAATCTCTCTGGATTATAGTTCGCGTGATCTCTGATCAACCGTTTTAAGGAAATCAGAAAAACGAGGAGTTTAAAAATTTAACACCTCTGCCTTGGTAATGAATTGTTTTTTTTTCGAAATGTTTGACCGCTACTACAATAATTTTTTGTGCCACAAATTTACTGTACATATAATATGTTGTACGTTTGTGCTTATAAGACATGTACGCATTGTACGTGCCTTGTATGTGGAAGACAACCTTCTAACACCGTGTGTTTAAGCATCATGAAATGAATATATTTATGAACAATCCCAGGGGCACGACAATTCTTAGCGAAGTTCAACTAAAGTGTACAATTTTGCAGCGTCTGGGGACACCGCAGTTAGTGCAAGAGGTCCCGCCAGTTTACAAGGTTTTCGCGTTTTGAAGAGACCATCTCCCCCCACGGCGTAGCTATTCTGCAGGCCACAAATAGGGGTCGATGAGGCACGAGAAGGGGGTTAAGGGAGAGGGAAAGGGGTTGCAGGGCTCCAGTTAATGGAAAGTTTTGCTGTTGTCACCTTGGCCCAGTTGCCGGCTGCTGCCTGGCCAGCTGTGCCCCAAAATACACCGGCACTTTAGTCCTGAAATCATTCCTATGAGGCCTTCTGAGAACTTTGAGGTGCAATAAAGCTTCTTTTATTCCTTGTGACGTACAGAAACTACATTATGTCGTCCTTCGAGACTAATATTCACTTCTTACGTGTTTTCATATATTACTGGTATGTTCAAATCTTTTCAAAAAGTATTTTTTTAGTAATTTTAAAAAGTAAAATCTCGTCTCACACGTGAGAGGACTGCTGACTGTACACTGCATAGCCACGCACATACATTTAGGATGGAGTCTCTACACAGGATTTCCCTACAACAGAGCCTCTACAGAGGACCTCGTTCAAACGAGAGTAAACAGCCTTTCAGACGACATTTTTGTTAACACTTACGTTTGTAAATGAAAGAAAACTAGAGACAGAACATTTGAATTAAGAATATTTTAATGGGAACATATGTCCACGCTTGAAAAGAAAAAATTGTTTCCTTGAAAAAATATTCAAACAAACGAGTATAAGTACGCTAACACGTATATACACTTTCAGGTATGGAGACATCCACGTACATGATTTTTAATGGAATAATCTAATTTTAGTCGGATCGAAGGTTCGGTTTAAGTGAGACTGTCGTCCTCGGCAGCTCGCAGTGAGCAGCTCAGTCTCACCCCGCAAGGGCTCTGACTCGAGTGTTGCTTAAAAATGAACAATTTTAAGTGCAAGAATAAGCTACCACTCGTGCCGTGGACTCGCCTTGTCACTGTAAAAACTTGCAGGCTTGGATGGAGAGAAGACAGGATTTATGGACGGTCATTTGAGAGAGCGACGGCCGCCATATTTTCCTTACGGGGCCATGAAAGAACTGGAGTCAGTAAAAATGATGTACACAGTTAAAAGAGAGAACAAACTTAAATTTTCCTCAAAAAGTGTTGAGTTGATGCGTTTGACGCTGTACTTAGAAAGTTAATACAAGTGCATTGGTGTGAAAACGCACACAAGTAAACGACACACAACACACATACAGAAAACATACACGAACAACAAACACATCGCGAAACGCACTTTGTGGTCCGTGAGTAAGAGGCAGCGCTCCTCATGTGGCTGCGGCGGTTAAATCAGGACTATAATAATAAAAATCAGGTTTTGTGCCCTGAATTCATACATCGCGCCCCTGATACTCAACTTCCTGCGCTTGACTGTCACTTCGCACGTGCGTGACTGTACCGGAGCAGCGTATACAAATCCCCCGTCATGCACGCTCGTATGCCTGAGCTTTCAAGAGACATGAACTGTGTTCAGTTGTTTGTAATGTCTCCCCTGAGAGCCTTTTAGTTTGTTTGTTTTTTTCTAATTGTATCCTAGTAGATATTTCTTCTCGTCGGTAAAAAGAGTTAATTTTTCCAAATATGGCATGCATATGATCACAATGGATGGTCACAGATGCTTGAAGTGTATCGTTCCTAAAAAGGCCTACCATGCAGCTACCCTTGAGAATACTTGTTCAAGACATCTACTTTCAATGTTCAGAAGTTCCAGGCCTCAACTTTCACAGTATGAGTATCCAAGACATCTATACTCAGAGAGCAGAAGTCTGAGGTCTCTATTTTCTAAGTAAGCACCTAGTTGCATCAACACAAACCTCTATTCTACTAGTGCAGGAATCTGACGTATTTACTTTCAGTAAATAGGTCGTTGCATCAACACAAACATTTACTCTCTTAGTACAGAAGTCTGAGGTATCTACTCTTTTAGTAAAAGCGTCGTTGCATCCACAAAGACATCTACTTTCGCAGCGCAAAGGTCTGAGAGGTCTACTCTCTTAGTCCTGACGTCTATCTTCGCAGAGCTCTCCTTCAGAATCCTGAGAGTTCCTTTGTTCAAAGGCATTCGCTTGATTGCATCGATCTCTCCGTGTGCTCTGAGGGCATGAATACTGCACGCTCTTCATCATCGTCTTAAGCACAGATGTTGTTATCACGAGGCCATTCAAAGCAAATTTTTACGCCAACAAGAGGCGCTGTATGAATAGAGCGAGAACGAGCTGCGTACGTGTCCAGGACTCGTACATGATTCTGTGCTTCTGGTCTTGGTAGCACATCCGTGTCTCGCAATTTCAGATCCGTGTCTCATGATCTACAGAAATTTCAGCATACGTAGACGCCAGTTATAATTTTGATTTTTCAGTTAATGAGTAATGATTACTCAAAATTAAATAACACCGATGATTTGCTACATAGACAACTGATAAACTAATGAAACTAACAAAATCCATGAGAGGTAGTCGCCTGCCCCAACAATCCCTAAGTCTGCGACCCAACTCTATTGATGGCTTAATGCGAGCGGCAGGGGCCTTGAATTTGATATCTTTTCAATATTTCCGGCACTGCGTAACTCTTGTGTGTGTTTTTTTCATATTTTACTCATTCATAAAGGTTTCATTTCCATCTTGACTTCGCATTGATGACTATCCTTTCTACGTGACATTTTCCATTCCTCTGATTTGAGACGTACCACTTTTGTACTCTTCAATCGTCTGGTCTACTACTCGATGTTCCTCTGAATTTCTTACACATCTCTACTCAATGTTATTGTATCGTACTTCTTGTTGTAACTCTCTGTTCGTGTAGCACGTCCAACTTAACCACGCTATACCAACTTTGGCATATGAAATTCCCCCCTCCCACTCACCTACACTCTACCACCACCTCATTCATCACATTCTCGCTCCTAACTCTCGTCAGCCGCCACAAGGTGCAACATCACCTCCCCATTTGGCCGTAATGAGCTCCTCTGTCCGTGCCTCACTTCGCCTGCAATTTTTAGTGCAACATTTTGCTCTAATGGCCGTCGACTTCCAGCGATTCTTGGACCCACATTTTATTCGTTATTTCTTCCAACGCAGTTGCTTTAGCTTGGTGCTCCTGGGAACAAGTGGTCAGCCGTGAGAGGGAATAATACTTAAGTGTGAGTAGGAATTTATAGGAAATTATTGAAATGGTAATAGAGCCGATGATAGATGATAATAGACGATCAGTAGGATGGTTAAAGAATGACACCGCGAGAGATAATCCTGCAAAGAGACGATAGAGTTGATAAATGGTGTAGGGCAGTGTTATAAATGAGACAGTCAAGAAGATATGTCCCTATGATTAGGATGTGAAAGCGTATAGTATAATCTAAAGATGATGATATTAAGACAATAATTCAAAATTATTATTTCAATAATTATTTGAAATAATCACATTATTTATTTTCGAAAGTGACATTCTCAAGACTGACCCAAGTACGCAGCCCCATTCGTCAATTCAAATAAATTCTTCATTCACTGAGTAACAGTCATCGTGTGTTATCTTCTCATTTGGGCAGCTCCAGAGCATCCAGCGGATCCAAAGGGCATTCTGGATAAAATTCTTCCCGAACCATTCACCTCGGGTGTCAAATATTCTGGCATTAAATAGAATAGTGAAAAGATTTAACCAAACAGCATCAGTTCGACCTCAGGCTGCCACTGGCAAGAAGTTTGTGGCATTACAGGACATAGAAACAGTAAAGAATTTTATTTTTAACAAATCTAAAATCCACTATTAGGCATGTTGCAAACATGTTGGAATTAAGCTACATAACTAGTTGACTAATTCTAAGCAAACAGCTCAAGTGGAAGGCCTACTAGCTGCATCAGCCGCATATTCTTAGTTCAGCAAACAAGGAATGTAGATTGACAGCCAGCATTTTTTGGCTCTGTTTCGAGGAGGTTTGGTTCTAGCGTGTAATTTGGTCTGATAAAAACGGTTTATTTTTTACCAGTCACCAAGCCAACAAATTAACAGGTACTGGCCTTCAAAAAACTCCTCACAGCTATCGAGTGCAAGAAGGATCATGGAGAAAAGTTGTGTCCTGGGTGGGTATAGTGGATGGAAGGATCCTCTTTGTTGTTCAGTTTGAAAGATCCGTCAACTTTGTTTTTTTGGAGAAAGTCCTGAAGAAAACAGTCCGTCATGCAGTTGAGAGTGTGGCCACTAGACGTCAGCACTGGTTTCAGAAGGATGGAGCCAGCTGCCCTGTGACTGGCCCGCGTCTTCAGTTTCTAGAATCTAAGTTTAGGTGACAGATTGATTTCACGTCTGATGGATTAACATTGGGCTCCATGCTTGCCAGACTTGTCCCCTCCTCTTTGTTTTTTTCTTTGGGCCCAGGTCATGACACACATTGTCAGGTGTCAATTAAGCACTCTGGCAGAGTTAAAACGTATTGTAAAAGACTTTGTAGCCGACATGAATGAAGAAGATGTCAGAAAGATGACAAGCCACACCAAGAAAAGAGCAGAGCTGTGCAAAGGTCAGCTCAGAGAGCATTTTGAACATTTGAAGCTATAAAGACAAATATTCAACTTATCACGTATCATTGGCACTCTTGTTTTATTAGAATATAGATTTTAAATATTATCGACGAAGTAATATTTTAATACTGCTATCTGTAGAACATACTGTAGTATGCTTAGACGACACTTGAAGGATAGATAATTAATTTTGTAATCTGATATGTAAAAATACAGTCGTAAAATAGCCTGTTTCTCATATTGGTAAAACTGCAATTGTTGCACCATCGGTACAACTGCTACTGCTACTTTTCAAACTGCTGTCAGTTTTTTTGCTACTGTTGTTACTCAGGTTACAGTTGCAACTGCTGCTGCTGCTGTTGCAGCTGTCACAAACTGTTCTTAACTTAAGCCCATAAGAGCCATCCAGCGCCCCACCGTTCTGGCAGCATGAAACTGATGGCTTCCTCCAAATCTTATTGCCAGGTTTTCTCCATTTCTCTGAATATTATTTCAACTACTTTAATTTGCTATTGTGTCCAATTCTCAAAACGGGGTGCTTGTAAACTTCTGATTTGTAGGAATGAAAGTTCGAAATCGGATTATCTTATGTTGTACGAGAAATTATCTCAGGTGAAATCTTTAGGTCCATATTTTTATGAGAGTTGATCATGAGATGTACTGTGTTTGCTAGCTAGATGTAGCAGACAACTTCAACAAACAAACAAAAGAAAGTTCAAAGCACTGCCACAGTCGTCAGATAAGCAGCCCCAAAAATGATCGTCGTCAGTCTTTGTTTTAATAATCAATTGCTGTAAGTTTCTGGCAGCTAAATTGAGAGTAGCTCCTGCTACTCTTTATTGTCATGTATTTGCTGTAAAACCGTCTTTAATGCAAAATGAATGTTGATACATTGACCACTTCTTTGTAAATGTTGGAGACGAGCTGCTACTCTTTCTATGGTTATGATACTTTTATTAATAAAGGCTAATTGTGTGTGTGTGTCACCTCCTCAGTAACCACCACAATGCACTCATTACCTCAGGAGTACATGGTCAGTTGCATTTCTTTCTTTGTGATCGTATATAGCAAATAAGGGCGAAGGTAGCGAATGAAAATATACTTTGAACGCTTCTAGGCATAACTAGCTAACCTCCTTAGTGTTACTTCCGACTGCCAGAGCAACTGGTTACTAGCGACTGAGGGAGCAGACAACTCGACCTTAAACACATAAATGAGACAGATTTTGCTGCAGCCCAGTCGCAACGTAACGGAACGTAGCGTTGCCATGGTAACACCTCACTGCCGGGCTGACGTGGAGTTGAGGGAAGGAAAGACAGAATAAAGGAAGAAAGAGAGAGCAAGAATTGATGATGAATTGAGCAAGACTGTGTTATAGTTTTACAGAGATGCAAGCACGTGAAAGTAAACACAAGAAAGAGATATAGAAAAGTAAACAGGAGATTAAATATTGAGTTTAGTTCAGTTCTACATATTAAAATCAACAGCTCGTTATTAGCAGAGGTCCCTTTCGGTTGCACTGAGTTACAGAACGTCTACACGGAGCGGCGGTTCAGCATCATCACTTCATATTTTATTAAAGGTTGATGAGTAGAACAACCAGGCGTATATAACAATTGAAAACAAGACTTTTCAGTCTTTATAAAACACCTAAAACTCTTTTATGGAAATTCACATTGCTAAGACTGTTGGTTGTGAGAGAAGCAAGTTCTCACGATGTATTTTTTATTTAACTCACGTTCGCACTTTCCTTTTAAATAAAAATTAAAATTCGACGAGAGTTACTCACTTTGAAGTGTGGTACCTTGAGACCAGTCTACGTATTCCACGATGTCGAAAAAAATCGAAAAAATTTGTATTGATACTTCAACATTTTCGATAAAATTACTTGAACATAAATTTAAGCTTGTTGCGTGTTAGAATTCATCAAAGCTATTTATTGCATTAGGGAGAAATGAATAACAAAATTAAAAATACGAAGTGGCACCATGAGTTTTAATTCATTGACCAATCAGCAGGTGTGATGTTCATTCATTATCTTAACTCATTCATTGCGGTATGACCCACCGGTGGGTCACTCAGGTTAGGTTCTCTAATTCTTTCAATGCTTTCAAGTGACTGTATGTACAAAGTAAAGATTTGCACCGGCTAGGCAACCGCAATAAATGTGTTAAAATAGTAAGATTTCATGGTTCTACACGTGAAGCAATTGTGTAATATTACTTCTACATAAGTTAAACTTACGGAATTGTTTTTGTACTTATATATATTTATGAGTTTGAAAGTATTTGCTCATGCACTTATATGGAAATTGTACTTTGCTCATCAAATGAAATTATCCAACAATGAAAGAGGCAGTTTTCAGCGTAGTGGAGTCCTGTACGACACTCAACAAGTGGCAGCAGCCGCCGACGTACGACAACATCTACGTAACCGGAAATCGATTACCACTCGCAAGAGGAAGACGTGTGAAAAAGTATGACACAAGCTTTAGGAATGAAACAAGATCATGAGAATTGGGCATGAAACTGAAACAATATATATGACACAAGCTTTTGAAATGATATCAGATGCAGAAACTTGGTAATAAATTTGAGGCAGAGAATAATCTTGTTATGAAATAGACAAACAGTCCATACTCTCTATTTCTAGATTAAATAAAGGTGCAAGAGAAAATAAGTTGTTAGTCTTTAAAGGTAATGAGAAAAAAATTATAAATCCTAAATAACGATCTTCTCTCCCTAGTCTTATGAGAATTATCAGTAGATAGTTATTATGACCATTCGTAGATAAACATAGCTCTGGTTTTCCTCGATGTTAATTAAAATTGTCAATTACTGAAATCTTACTTATTAATCTCTTATTAATACGTTTCATGTTTAATTTCTTAGTTCAATAACCATATTAGG
The DNA here is from genome assembly GCA_006783055.1 of Trinorchestia longiramus. Classification (NCBI taxonomy): domain Eukaryota; kingdom Metazoa; phylum Arthropoda; class Malacostraca; order Amphipoda; family Talitridae; genus Trinorchestia; species Trinorchestia longiramus. The sequence goes on along the minus strand of VCRD01001698.1, from coordinate 44,957 downwards.
TGAATCAATATTTTAAATAAGTGTTTGATTCGCTGAATACCCAAATTCTTAAAATAATGTACATTAGGGCATTATACAGGGGTTTTGCATTGTCAAAAATCATAGTCTAATTCTAATACATAGATTTTAGGAGGTTCACTGCATGTTGGCCAAAGTAATCTAAATGTCAGGAGTAGATTCCGTAGACTATTAAGCATAATTAGTGTAGGGTATTTTTGCGTTCTTAGTTTTCGAGAGCATGAAGTAAATTTATATTTTGTTTGGCCATCGAGGACCTACAAAACAACAGTAACTTTTTAGACTAACAGATTGTATGGAAAATTTGGGTGACGTGTTTTACATACAAGACATGTGACAGTTTCGAACTAGTACAGTAGATTAATGCGTGGAAGCCTTGGATCAAAGGTTCTAGTTAGGAAGGCCAAATCTGAATATCAATTAAAAATTTCTTGATTTGTCATATTGATCTGAAAATACTACAGTTTCGTTAAATGCAACATAAAGGATGGTCACCAATGAACGAAGACATCTTCCTGTAGTCAAGAATAGATTTTTATGAAAACAAAGCTAATCACTGATCTTGTGATCATGTTAAACTCACAGCCTATTTCTATCCCTGCAACGGAAACGATTATTACTGATTCTGTTTAATATTTAATAAATTATCTTTGAATTTCCGTCCTCTATGCCATCATTATCATCTAGCTCTAATCGAACTTAGAGATTTTTGCACAATCTCTTAACTGATGCATTCCAAATATCAAGCGGTGCTTTCAGTGCTCTGCATGCATAGCTTTTTCTTGATGCACGGATGAGTATTATTAGGTGATGATAAATGATTATAGTTACCTATAGCTATGTTGAAAGCCTATTTATATCATATACATAATTTCATTCGAATCTTTCGTTTCTATTTTAATCGCCCTTTTTCATGCTGGCTATTAGAAGAAATAGTACTATGCTTCTCAAGCCCCAAACTGTATCCAATCTCTTGACTAGACTCTCTCAGATGAAACTGATCTATCTCTTGTGGAAGAACTATTCTATTTTTTACTGACGGGCTTCATTAAATTTTACAAAGACTCCAATTGATTCATATTGCAACAGAGAAAAAGCTAAGCGTTAGATTTTATTCCTACCTCCTTTTATTCTATAGATTATCTGTCACTTTAACCTTGATATCATCTTCATCATCTCTTTTCTCTATTGATAACTTTTCATGTCAATGTAGCGATGAATTTATTATACAAGCATAACCTTCATAACATATAACACTGAATATATCATACATGCATCAGCTCTATAATATATAACAATGAATGCATCATAGAAACATCACCTCTATCATGTATAATAATGAATGCATCATACGTACATGCATCACCTTCATCCTGAATAACAATGAATATATCATACAAACATTACCTCCATAATGTATAACAATGAATGCATCATACAAACATCAACTTTATCATGTATAGCAATGAAAGCATCATACAAGCATCAACTTTGCATACATTAGATGTCTCTCTCGAGTACGTGCATTTTCACATCGTAAACAAGCACCACAGCAGAGAATTTTTTAAGTGTCATACATAGGTATTGAGAAAGTTAGCTCCATTATTTGTTTACTGTCCCTCATGACCATGACTGCTGCCACGGATAAAGAGCTAGCCGTGTTCTATCAGAGCGTGGTGAGCGAATGCTCCTACACAGGTCCGTGTAGACGGGCAGATGTGTAACGGGGATTTTTCAGGAGTGGGAGGCTGGACAAGAGGGGAGGGTTTGCCGAAAGATAATGGTTCAGTAAACATTGTTCCCGGCTTCGCAGAAGCGCTTTAGGAAAGTTGACTTTGTCAGAGAAAAACGAACAGCGTGTAGGTTGTCATTACCCAAATTGTTGATGAGGTGATCACAACGACGACTTAACTACGTCCGTTATTCAGAACACTTCATTTAAATGAGAGCTACGACCACAAATGAGGTGTTAGGGCCGGCAAGTCTGTAAACCAAACTTGCCAAAATTTATGTATTCTTCAAGAAAAACATTGTCTTTCTTTGTCAATTTTGAGAGCACGTACACAACATAAAGAATTATTTGCAAAAACTTTTGAGACTAATGCTAGAGGAGGAACGGTAAACAAAAGAATAGATTTTACATTTTTTATGTTGGGAAACATTTCTTTTATTGAAAGATTTATCGAAATAATGGAGACATAAATACTTCGTTTTAAAAATGAGGACAAACAGCTATTTCAACTGCTTTAAGTTCATTTACTTATTTTTTTCTTACAGTTTGTGGCATCTATGAAATAATTTTGACCAGGTTTCAGATCGATCAGCAGAAAATTTTCTTTGGGGCACCAGAATGAGGGAGGTTCTCCCTATAATGATGTTTGTTAAATTTTTTAATTGTTGAAGCAACTGTTCTGAGATACAGTGTAAGCTGCTTTACAGTTGCTGTGTAGCCTTCACCAGTGACGGGGTTTGATTATTTTATCTCGGAGATCTATACTGAACTCTTTAGTTTCCGGCATGAGGGCTGACTGATGACTCTACCCTACAGACGTGTCACATGGTAATTCCATTGAAAAATTGATGGTGCAAGGATCTGGAAATATTCTTGAATTATTCCTTGGTAGTGAATATCTAGTATCAAATCAAATTGAAAAAAAACTACGCCTGAACCGGATGTTGAGTCATAATACGCAATACTTTTAACCTACTTAATACTTAATACTTTTTAGCCTAGTTGATTTGCATTCTTTATTATGAAAATTTTCTCCTGAACTTGCTATTACATGGAGTATTTCTGTAATCATGATAATAAACTTATTCCAATATATTATAATTGGGCTGAGTAATTTTCATCATAATTCAATAAAACTTGAATGAATGTTTTTTTTTCAAATATTTTGAATACTTTTTGACCTAATTGTAAACACGATGCAAAGATTTTTTCTTATAAAATTAGAAGGACACCAAAATTTTTAATAATTTTCGTATATGACTTTCCTATAAAAAGTTTGCTCGTACCTCATAAAAATATTATGTAGTTCTGAATAAACGGTCTCATATCTTTATTCCTTTACTTTAAAATGCACAAATCTATGATATAAACTGACAATGAAAATTCAATAATGAAAATGAATATAAATATTAAATAACTTCAGAAAAATTTGCAACGTGAACGAGGACTGTCAGTTAACGGGAACGAGGACCGTTTGCTAACCTGAAGAACGTATAACGAGAAGAATTTAGGAGCAGCAAGAGAACTAGTCCTTCAAAAAATTTGGAAAGGATCGACCCAAAAATCAAAGCTAATTTGTTCAGCAACAGTGCACGTCTTTAAACCTGAGCAGCTCACGCACGACTCGATGCCTGAAACCACCCAGTTTTTGATTGGACGGTTCTTTGAGAGGCCTTCGGTGCGGCAGCCAATTAGGAGGTGAGTTAGTTTACCCTTTCTTTGGTACACATGAAGGAAAATTATTTACTATTTACACTCCATGTGTCATTACGAAAAATTTATCATTGCTTATTTCTGATGTGAATGTCAGGATGTACACCGATTTACTTACAGAAGTAAAACCGTTATTTTTATCAAGCCAGATAAATAGCATTTAAAGCATGATACTAAGTCAAATCTTTATTACTTTCTCATCTTTTCTTTCACGTTTCTTCCCATATTTTTCAGTTCTCATTTTCCTACACCTTTCCAACTATCGTTTTCGTTCATTAATAAGTTTCCTTACTCCTCACCTTTCATTTTTACTTCACTGTCCTACACATTTTCCTTCGGCAGACACTTGAACTAGAATCCTTTTATTCCAGTAAGAGTCTCTCTTCCGTCAGGAGTTTGTGTGGAGAGCGCACAAACGGATGGACTCTTCACAAGTTTTAATCGATGTGCCGGCGTGCGGTAGAAGCAAAACTGCAGTTTTTAAGACCTATACTTTTTATTAGGTCACTCTGCATGCAAATATTGAGTCCTGAAGTGTTTGTTTGTCACTACTTGGCGTGGTGGTTGTAATAAAGTGCGTTGTTGAAGAATCAGGTGCAGCGTTGGTCGCTTGGGGGCTGCGGGGTTCGGTGCACTATGAACAGCGTGAATTAACGTATTTTTTAACATCGGGAGACATTCATTTGAGAGAAAAGTGTGACCAAAAAAAAATTCATAATTGTTTCGAAAGTTTTGCTGTCATATTCAAACATAAAGATATAGACAATAAATGGTGTCCTACACAACTTGTATTACTACTTTGTATGCTACAACTGCTTTTTGCACAGCTCGCACTGCTATTAGAATTCTACCCGAACAAAACACTTTATAAGTTACTAACAGCCCGTCCAAAAGTCTTTCTCATAAAGAACATCGACCTGCATGTTTGTGTCTATCAAAAAACATGAGATATTCGTTGATATCCATGCAGGAGCACGTAGCCCGAACACATATATGTACCAGTTTAGGTACCTGATACACCTACAAGCCTCGTACGTCCTTATCATTGATTTATTATATATTTATCAGTGAACTGGTAACATAAATATTTCAGATGAAGAAGCGTGCAGATATAACTGCAGGTCTACATGGCATTGAGAGGTTTAGCTTGACTTGAGTAAAAAGTTATCTGCTTTGACAGAGATGTCTCTCGAAATGTTCTTGGACACGGCTTGTTTTTTCAAGATAAATCGTTCTACTAGCGGCTCCAAAAATCTTTTTGTGGGATTTGTACGCATTTTTTCGGCAAACTGGCCCTTTGTCCAGTGAACCAGGGTCTTCTTGGTTCCTTAAAGTATTTTTTCTTCTGGACACCGATATGTAACACTTTTTGCAATTGATTTTGGGGCAAATATATTTTAAAAAGAGTACAAATAGTAATAAGCGCAAGTTCTTGCATTGGAATTATTAATCAAGTCGAATTAATTGATAAAATGAAAGAGAACCTTCATTGCGTAGAAGATATATCTACTAGCAGATATGAAAAATAGTGACTCATTAACAGCGGTATTTCAACCTATTTCATACACATTTCATTGAAACTTTGAGCGCTGCATTGCTTGTGCAGCGTAATGTTCTGCCTATTGACCATTTCTTATAATTATCAATAAGCTTACAAATCGATTTTCAAAAACTATGCTTGTCATCAGTAGAATGGAATAAAATAAGGCAACAGAAATGACCATTTCGGCTCATTCTTGTGTTGATACCCAAGTCCCAAGCCGTCTAAAGTAAAGGCATCACTCACGAACATACACCCCAATCACGTAAACCAACTCAGTCACGTACACGCACTTCACTAACGCACAGGCATTTTAGTCACGTACATGTATCACAATCATACACTGGCCCCAGGAGTTAGGGACATAGAGTTAGTACGTTGTAATACTGGGGGGCTCGTAATCCAATATTTATCGAGACGATTTTTGAATGTGTTCACTGTGCCAGCAGAAACTATGTTTTCGGGCAGCTGGTTCCAAGTTGTGGCAATTTTAACGGAAAAAGTTCATAGCTTGGGATATCTTGAAATTTCTCAATAATAATTTTTGGCCGTTATTTCTGGTTCGTACGTTACCGTCTCTTTCAAAAAGCCCTTCCAGTTGACGTTCGCTAGCAAAAACCCAAAGACAGTTGTGCAAAAACCTGCATTTTTCGTGATTTACGCACGAATATATGCAAACAGACGGAGTTTCGTGCAATTTTTAGTTTTTATAGAAAGAACTATACCCTTGCGTTTTTTCTAAATTTTTTGAAAAAAATCCTTTTATTTGCAAACAAAGTGATTAGAAGTGCACTAGGAAACACATTAGATGATAGATTTACGTTTAAAACGATCAGAAATGCAACATTTTAAGTTTACCACACCGTACTTTTTACCACCCAAAGTTTGAGATTCGCTAGCAAAAAATCAAAAACAGTTATGCAAAAACTGATGCGTTTTTCGTGATTTACACACAAATATATGCATACAGACAAAGTTTTGGGCAATTTTTAATTTATATGAAAAAACATAGGGCCCATCATTTACATACATTTCCCTAACGTTGGTTCAAAAAATTTGGAACACAATTCCTTTTGCTTGCACAGAAAGTGATCAGAAGTGCATTAGGAAACATGTTAGATCATAAATTTCCGTTTAAAACAATCAGAAACACATTATTTTTCAGTTAACCTGGACGCACTTTTTACCGACCAAAGTTTCAGATTCGAGAGCAAAAAAATCAAGTGCAGTTGCATAAACTGGTGTTTTTTGTGATCTACACACGAACATATGCTTATAGACGCAGTTTATTAGAGTTTCGTGCAATTTCAGATTTTAGTAAATAAATATCATAAATATCCTTACGTTTTCCCCAAAAATCACATGAAAAATTATTGTCATTGATTTGCACAAAAAAAATGTTTGGAAGTACATTAGGAAACACATTAGGTCAGAGATTTCAGTTTAAGGAATGCTGTATTTTTCAATTTACCAGATCTTACTTTTTACCTACAAAAGTTTTGGATTCGCTAGCAAAAAACCAAAGACAGTCGTGCAAAAACTCATCTCTTTTTCGTGATCTACGCACGAATGTTTGCATATATACGGAGTTTCATAGAGTTTTATACAATTTCAAATTTTAGTGAAAATATATCATATGTGTCTTCCTGGGTTTGAGGCGTGTGGTTGAGGGATTTCAGACAAGTCTTCACGAGTGAACGTAGAAGTAAAGTATCTATTTAGAATTTGACTTTGTGTTTGTCGTTTGTCCGAGTTGAGCCATCAAGGTTAACTAATGGTTTCCCTGGTGGCATTCCTAATGAGAATAACGCAAACCGAAAGGACAGATTTTCAAAATATCACTCAAATGCTATCCAGTTTTGTACAAACTAATATTCCGTCAGCACGTTCAATGACGTCCAACTCAATTGTGAACGTTTCATTTACGATATTTCCAATGTTTGATTACAATCAATACAATCAAAGTAAAACAAGGTACGCCTGGTTTCCTCATACGATCTGTTTTCCTTGCACACAATTCAAACACTGTTCGTACTTCTTGTATGTATTGCATGCAGGCAGCCTTGGTAACACGTTGTTCCTGCTGGAGAGAACAAGTCTAAAGAAATGACACTGAAGTGAACAAGCAGGAGATGCGAGAAAGGAGGCAGAAGTCTGAAAGAAATGAAGCGAGAAGAATATCAAAAAATTGCTTAGAATTTCGTAAGCCTCAAATGAACTTAGTTGTCTTCGTAGGATAGATTTTACTGATAGCAAGATTTCTATTCCTGCATCGGTCCAAATTACTTACAAATTCATTTGAGATAGTGGCAAGTGTGTACAAGTTGTCAATCGTCTTCCGTTATGTGAGGCAACGATGCAGAGGAGTTAGGTTTCTGCTTCAGAATGTGAAACAAAATTTGCTAGCCGGTTATCTGCATGCGTAGAATCATTATTTGTGTTGAAATATTTTTCACATATTATAACACACACGTAGCAACTGAGAGAGAAACAGACGTAAAGGTATCAACTTACACACGTACGCAGCACATCAAGTGCAAACCCTAATAATTAACCTAAGACCTATTCAGTGCTGTTTTTAAATCTTAGCTATTAATTTATACAATTGAAATTTTCAAGTATCTTGTCTTGATCTCAAAGTACACTAGCGCCCGTAAGAATACGCAGCTAACATTTTTTTAACTTTTTATGATTGAAATTATGCGAAATAACACGTGAATTTTATCTAAAAATATAAATTATGACGTTTTAAACGAAATAAAGTTCAGTCAGAATTTTATTTCACCTGGAATGGTATCTATTTCAATATCAAACTTCACTTCCCACTGCTGCAATCTGGGTACAGTGAGTCTTCGATAATCTTATTAAAACCAAAGAATTGAGGTGCAAGGTCTGAATATTTAAAAACATACATGCTAACAAATGTAAAGAAAAAACACTATAAATTACGCTAAACCATACCCATCCAAGTAAGCTAAAAATGCGACCTATTTCACCAAACTTTTGGCCTTCAAGTTAGGCAATTTTTGGCACCCTCATTACACTAAATTCTGATCCTACCTCGGCTTCTGAAATTTTTATTATAATTCCCTCTTATGTTGGAAGATTTTAGGATGAGAATTTGGACGAAGTTTTGCAGAAGATCAGCGTATAATGACCATCTTCCCAGCTGCCTCAGTCACCTTATTGCTTCAAATTTCCACCTCCGTCAAGCTTAGAGCGTGTGGAGGGCTAACTTTTGCATAGAGTTCAAGAAGATGAAATCTGGACTGCGTTTAAATCCTGCCAATGGTAGGATCCTGCAGTGCAGCAAGTCTTTCGCTAGAAGCATGCCTACAATTGCTTATTTGAAGTCACTATCATTGTGGCTTATCGTAGTCTGCATTGAACTAAAGTGGTTACTGGTATCAAGTTAATGCCATACCTGAGACCTAACACCATGGCTAATGCACAATACCATGACAGGAGGCCAACAGCTGAGTGTGTGCTGCTCATACCATCTAGGTAGGACTGTACAGGTTTACCTTAAGGACTGCCTTCAACCTGCGTCACCTACACTACTGCTGCACCACAGCCTGCGTGACCTACACTACAGCCTGCGGCTACTTGAGAAATTTGAAGTCGCATATATACTTATTTAGTTTATAATAAAATAGTTTATTTTCACTACTCTAAATACGTCATTTGTTGTGTTGCTTTAAAGTTCGTAGCACAGAAGTGACACATGTGCTTCCACGGGAGACAATTTATAATTCTGAAGCCCTGGTCCATGTCTGTGGTAGTCTAGATATGTGGGATTCTACACCTCATGACTTCTAAGAAAGCTGCGGGAAAAGATACATGGCATAAAATAGAAATTATGACTATTGGTAACCCTGCATATTTCTTGCATTACCTTAGGTGTCCTCCAGTAAATTCAGTGATCGTTTTTCTTCAACACTTCTTCCTTCCGATGAAAGTAAACTTGATGTTAATTGAGAACTTGCGTAATTTTGCCTCTGTTACTGAGTTTACAAATTCGTTTTGATTAAAGTCAGAACAATAGAATAAATTACTTTGATTGGAAATTCACAGAGACTGGCCTATGGAAAGAATTGAAGAAAACCATACAATAAGATATGAGACTCAAGATGCAGATCACACAGCGGTCCTGCGAAATTATTTATAGAGTAACTGTGACGATGTCTTTGAGCAAATTTCAGACAATTTTTATTTCTGTAAATTCATGAGTGTTGTAGACGAAATTTCACAGAGTTTCACATGAAACCTGAACCGTCAGATTGTTTACAAACGTGTGGAGAATGGACTTTGTAGTGGACTGATCAGCTACAGGTACAACATAGTAAACAGAGCACCTGGTCTATGGAGTGGTGGAACTATGTGGGAGTGGCGGGACTATTAGGGAGTGGCGGGACTATTAGGGAGTGGCGGGACTATGTGGGAGTGGCGGGACTATTAGGGAGTGGCGGGACTATGAGGGAGTGGCGGGACTATGTGGCAGTGGCGGGACTATTAGGGAGTGGCGGGACTATGAGGGAGTGGCGAAATAACTACAAATAAAATTAAAATAAAATAAACAACTGAATAGAAACAAAGAATAATATCTTTTGCAAATACGCGAGGAAAATTGAAAATTTCCTAAGAACTAAAACCAGAAAGCAAACTCCGTTCACATGAACAGATAATTGATTTGTCAAAAAGTCTGTACCTTGCAATTATAATGACGAAAAAACTGCTTCTGAAATTATGAAAATTTAGTGGAGAACTGAATGAGTGGACGTGCATTAAGTGATCAGGAGAGCAGGATGAGAGCTGCACAGCAGCGTGGGCGGTAGGTCTCTTCTCTCTCTTTCCGTATGAACATTCCATTTAAAAATCTGTTTAGGGGAACAATTATTACGAACTCTTTCTATGGATAGCGAGATTTGTTGTGAATCAAAATGTCCTCTCTGTTTCCTTTGTTTTTCTCGACATGGCGAAAGGAAGAGAGGTCGTATGCCACAGAAGATGAGCCAGAGATAAAGAGGAAGGCAGGTGGCGTAACACAGCCGCCAGCGGCACCAGCTTTACACAACGGTGACTTGACGCAGACTGAGCCTGTAGGCGCACACCTTAGAGTCCCTACATTAATTAACGTTATTCTCGAGAAGGTCACAACGGCCTCAGTTCCAGCGTAAATGAGAGAGCTGATATTATAAAAACTAATGAATTATTTTCTGTTCCTACACACTTCCATAAAGAATTTAGGATGAATTGCTCGGTCGTGTGGATCGTCATACAAATCCCTGGAAATGAGTGACGGAATGACTTGCAAAACGAAAGAAAAAGACTGAGTAAAGAAGCATAGTTTTTCTCTACATACATAAATGAGTTATAGTTATATTTTTATTGTCAAGTTAAGAGCAAACTAAGATGAGATGAAGATGAGGCCTTCAGTCATTGACTAACTCAGAAAAACAATTATTTTGTGCACAAAAAGGTTTATAAAACATGTTTTACACCCGCTCGTGAAAACTGGCAAATTAATCTAAGTTGTTTGTCAGCATTTAGTGAACCTCTCTAATCCAATAAATTGGGATCGTAACCCAATCTAAAAAATGTGCAGGGTGTCCATGAAATCTCTTTACAATTTAAAAAAATTGTTACAAAGCATATGCAAAAATACATGAATGGAAATTATTTCAAAAGGGGAACTAACTATAGTACATATTGATGTTTTTCCACGTCATTTATCGCACATGTTTGGGTACAGTTAATTGCACGAAGCACATGAAGACAGCACTCGATTTCTTGATTCCACTTCCTTCACAAATGAACGACTTCTCTCTCAACTTCCCTACATACATGGGGTGTTCTGATCGCCAATTTCTAACATTGTGTTCGTTCAGTTTCCCTGACACATGAAAGCTTGTCTCGTCGCTAAAACAAACTCTTGTGAAAAATATTTCATCCGCAGATTCCACCCCAGCATCATAACTGCAAACTCTTTTCTTCTTGGTTTATGATTTGACCAGAGTGTCTGTAAGAGTTGCACTTTGTAAGCGTACAATCGCAATTTATTCTGTAGAACCTTGTGCATTGTTGAACGTGGTAGCTCTAACTGTTTGGCTGCAGTACGGATGGACTTTGTGGGAGAACAAGCAAATGTTTGTCTTACATCATCAATGTTTTCCCCATGTAATAATGAGGGATGGTGGATTCCTTTCATACTTAGTTCTGTAATTTCGCTGCGTCTGCTCACCTGATTTTGTTTCAATAAACCATGACACGTATTGTGTCTTCTCTGGAGGATGGCCATTTTTCATGGATTCATTTAAAAGTGCCTTGCCCTTTTCATCACAAGAACATATGAAACACACAAATGCAAGGTGATTACACTTTAAACAGAGTTGAGTGCAATAAAATAGTTTTAATTAATGAATCTTATTAATTGCTTTTGAAATAAATTTGTTATTGTCTTTATTTATGGACACCCTAACAATCTTGTAGCGTTACCAGTTTTCAAAATTTCACTCTCAAGTTACGATGGTTCTAATTTCACTACGAAGAATAGGAACAAAATGCTGTTCCAGTGTTGCACAGCACGTCAGTGTTCAGAGGTACCTTAATTTGATCTCTACATAGCAGAGGTCCCAGTTCTGGTTCTGGTCCCAGTCCTGGTGCTGGTCCCAGTTCTGGTCCTGGTCCCAGTTCTGGGGCTGGTCCTAGTTCTGGTGCTGGTCCCAGTTCTGATGCTGGTCCCAGTCCTGGTGTTGGTCCCAGTCCTGGTGCTGGTCCCAGTTCTGGTGTTGGTCCCAGTCCTGGTGTTGGTCCCAGTCCTGGTGCTGGTCCCAGTTCTGGTGTTGGTCCCAGTCCTGGTGCTGGTCCCAGTCCTGGTGCTGGTCCCAGTTCTGGTGTTGGTCCCAGTCCTGGTGTTGGTCCCAGTCCAGAAATGTCTGCTCGTGAACAAGGCATTTTTCACGTAAATTGACAGTTCATCAGTCGACATTTGGGCGTCGTTTTTGAGAGTGAGGCCAGCAGCTGCGGATCATGTGTCTCCGCTCTGTAACTTATTACGCGGTCACCGAGTGTGTGGGGAGTGTGTGGGGAGTGTGTAGGGAGTGTGTGGGGAGTGTGTGGGGAGTGTGTGGGGAATGTGTGGGGAGTGTGTGGGGAGTGTGTGGGGAGTGTGTGGGGAGTGTGTAGGGAGTGCGTAGGGAGTGCATAGGGAGTGATGTAGTTATTGTACAATACAAGTAGATGCGCATAAAATTAAATATTGTCAATTGATTTTTTTTTTTGGGAAAAACAGAGCACTATGTTTTAGGTACCATGTGTCATGTTACTGTGCACCATGAGTCATGTAATTGTGGTGTACAATGATTCATGTAATTAATGTGTGACAGACAGCTCGGGTCTTGGATAGCAACTCAATAATACACCACTCGGCTTGTTCTTGTTGCCATATGCTTCTCTATTTTAAATGTTCATGTCTCTTCTCATGGAGCACAAATGTGAAATTTTTCGTCGGAGAAGCTATGATATTTTCTCGACATTTCAATGGAATTATTTCAGCGAGTTTTGGAAGGAAAGCATGTGGCCCCTGTTAAGTCCAGACATCAACCCAAATGACTTTGATCCGTCTCAGGAAATGATGTCTGTTAAATCCTACTCAAGTGTTGTTGTTCTGAGAGACGTCATTCTTACTTCGTGGTTAGATTTGGAGGAAAAAGTGTACGGCGTTCATGCTGCACTGTTCTCAGACGTTTGGAGCTTATAGTCAAGACAAAAGAAGTTTTTTAAATATGATTTCTGTAACACATCAGTAACATACAGTTAAATCTGTATACTGAATTCAAGTATCCTATATTAAGTGCATTTTTAATAATTAGATATATTCAGTAGGTAAAACTTTATGGGACACTTTGTACACCTCGACAGCGAGAAAATGTAGAAACCTCGTCATTTAACGGTTCAACTTCTAATGTATCTGACGACTATTACCTGAATTTAGCAGAAATATGTTATCTACATCATATATATGTAGAGAAAATTAAAAAAGGTATGAGATTTTGTCACATTTTATATTATATTGAAACTAATACCTCATCAAAAGGGAGCCTCTTCGCTGCAGAAGTCTTTAAACTTTTTGTTTCCACAACAGTTTCAACGTAACCTCACTCAAACCTTTATTTTAAAATAGAAATTTCTATTAACCTGTTTATTTTTTGCTGTTAACGTTACAATGAAGCTAAGTAATAATGCAGATACTTCAGGAATATCTTAAAAAATCAGCTCCACAGATCTAGGGGACGATTTTCGCTGGCTGCTGTGATGATTGTGACTCATCATCACGATTAGTCTAAGCCATTCACGATTAGTCTAAGCCATTTACTATTAGTTTAAGCCATTTACTATTAGTCTAAGCCATTCACTATTAGTCTACGGCCAATTGATCGTTGGCTTAGACGATTCACGAGGCCAATCACTATTAGTCCAAGTAAATCAATATGGAGTCTCATGGTTCTATTCTCGTTATTTTGAATAAGTACCACAGCGCTCCATGCATGTCTGAACCTCAGTCATGCCAGCCAGCAGGTCATTACCAAGGGGGGTTATTACGAAGCACCATGTCATATGGACATCACGATTTAGAAATAACTTGCAACAGACTTAGCTGAAATCCCTAATTAAGCAACAAGTTAGCCTGAGGAACTCTGATATTTTAAATAAGCTTCAGTTTATTGAACTAAAAGATGTTGGGAAAGAAGCGCGAGGTAACTTCCTTGCAAGAAAATATTTAGTTTTTCTTTCTTTTTTGATAGGAAGAAAGTCAACGAATGAAGTTGGAGTCTGGACAAGTTTTGGTAAACTTGGCGTCTTTTAAACTCGTACGTCTCAAGTCTGAAGCTGAAGATCCTTTCTTCTATAAAGCTGAAAGTTGGAGACTTGAAGTCGTACAGTGCTTGGAGTCAGAGTTAGAGTCTAACAATGGAGTCTGAGTCTAGCAATGGAGTCAGAATCTAGCAATGGAATCGTGCCGTGGAGTATACTTAAAGAATCCTGGTAAATTCACAATTCACAAATTCATGTCTTTTCAAATGTAGCTGTCTTGGTATAATGATTAAATAACTGCAACCTCTTCTTAATCTCTCTTCACTAACAACTTGTGGTTCATTTCTGTGACGCTGCCGGCACATGCTTATGGAGTAATACAGTTCTCCGAGGCCTGCCTGTGCAGGCACACTACCCAGAGAGTGTCCAGACACACCATGACAGAAGACCTGGTGAGGCACACAACTTGATTGCACCTCTGCTTCACGCAAGTGCACTTTTCCATCAGTTGTCCGACACTCAGACTTGGTTTGTTAAGAGCAGAGACATGAGTAAAGATGAGTTGCTGCTGTCCACTTTAAGCCACTTTGCAATATCGAAATTATGGCGTCTGGCGTAAATTGAAATCAATACTGCATGGCTTTACCATAGACCTGGGAACTTAAACCCTAATACTGATGTCATGACTGCACATGCCGATAGTACAGACACTATTGCTGGTCTGGTTCAATTTTTACTAGTTTGAAAGAGATAACCTGGCCACAGGACGTTCCAAAGAAAACGGGTTGTTTATCGGCTGCACTCTGTTTACCAGCAAGGATTACCAGCAGGAAGACCCCGCAGAGCATCGCCCTCTTACGAGGGCTGTGACCGTTGCGTGTCAGGCGGGCTGATGCGGTCGATATCAGGTCACGCTTTTAAAAACGAAAACCCAAGTCCAGAATTACTGGTTTGGCCCCACCGTGACTTCATGGGGTGAGGCAATCACAAGCTGGAATAATATTGTCACTCCTAGAGAGGGTAGATGGAGCGTTAGTAGATGATGTAGTAGGTAACATATCATCAACTACGTACCGATGAGTAAGAAAAATTGTGTTGACACCTACGTATGTTCTACTCACTCGAAACAGACAATTCCTACACAGACCTGGCCGGCTGAATTAGGAGTAACGAGGCTAACTGTACCTAAGTTGATCCTGCTTCCTGCACACCAGAAATCATGCAAGATCAAGGTTAATAAGAAGCTGTTTGTTCTTTTCTCTTGCTCGTTCAGATTCAAGCAGTAAATGCGGAAATGAAATGCATTATTCTTATTTTTGTACAACAAAGATCAATCAATTACACTGAAAGGAGCAACAATGCGTGAATATGAACAAAATAGATCAAATGATCTTATGATTTTGAAAAGGTGTCCAATGAGAAATTATAAACCCTATTACACATCCCTGTGACCTTTCAAACATGATATGATCCATCATCTGGTACATACGTAAGGGAAGCAGGTGTGAATGAATTGACAAAAATATAATCGTACAAAAAATATTTCTTTTTTAAAGGTATTGATTCATGTAATTATAAGGAATTTATGTTTTTATTTTATGTACAGGGAATTGTAGACTGTTTTTTCATCAGAATATTATTGAAAATTCCTATAACAAACATAACGTGGTGCAATGAGCATCGTTATTGTCATTTTCATTTTGACGGCAGGATGGTAATGACAAAAGAGCTCAGAGTTGATTTGAGTCAAGATATTATTCACTCTCACAAGTCCATGAATAGTTACGGAACTATTTCAAAATGCTCAACTACCTCTAAATATACCTAACTCTACCAAGATGTTTAACTCTACCAAGATGTTGCTGCGTCTAGAAGCGCAGCAACTTTGCGTGGACGTGGAAGACCGTCGAAATTGTCAGCAATAGCTGCCCGTAAACTACGTCGCGAAGTTAATATGAACCCAAGAGTTGTGTTGAAAGACATTACCAAACACTTGGATACGCAAGATATCAGCGTAAAGACTCCTATAATTCAATTTCATTTAAATAGAAATGGCTTTCATGGGCATAGATAACGACGGACGCCTTTTTACATGCTACATCATCTTTCAGCACGCTTAAATTTTGCGAAAACTTGCTTGGAGAAAGAAAATTCCGATCGGGAGCGACTGCTATGAAGTGATGAAGCAAAGAATTAACTATCAGGAAAACATGACGTAACAAAGATTTGCCACCAGTAAAGTGATTATTTTTAACCTGAAAACACAGCGCCAACAGCTAAACATGGAGGTGCGTGATGTTTTGGGGGGTTTCAGTTCGAGTGGAACTGGTAATTCAATTGCAATCAAAGAAGCAATGAAATCTGATGATTATATCAAGATATTGAATAAAATTTCAACACATTTGAAAATCTTCGGCTCGACTAGTGGTGTAAATTTTAGCATGACAACGACCCCAAACATACGTTTAAATCTGTGACTGCATGGCTCCAGGAAAATAAAATTACAGTTTTGCCATGGCCTTCAACGAGTTCTGATTTGAATTTACTAGAAAATCTATGAAGAGAATTGGAAGTTCAAATCCATCGTTAGATTTCGTAGGCCCTTCAAAAATTAAAAGAAAGGTGGAATTGGATAACGAGATAATTCGCAAAATTTATCATGCTTTGTTGGGTATCCAAGATTGGGGAATCAGTATGAAAATGAAAGCTTATTTTGCATTCTGGGACACTTACCGCGGCTGTATTTTGTGAGATGTTGATATTGAGGTTCCTTACTTCGAAATGCCCGGAATATTCGTAAATTCCATGAGGTGTTTTATTTTTGGTACGGCCGTAGACGGTGATCAGCGTGTGCTGTCAGCTGCAGCTGACAAATAGAGAAAAGTGACAGTCGATCGTCATTTGTTCCGCCCGCTCTGTAGAAGCGCACGGCCTTAACAAATCGTCTAAAGATCTGGCGTCACAAATCAGGTTGGCTTGTTGGGGCCTCACTCAACAAGTTGGGGCCTCAGACAGCAAGTTGGGGCCTCAGACAGCGAGTTGGGGCCTCGCACAGCAAAATGCTAGTGCCAGATCGATGACCTGAAGGAACTTGTGTCGGTCAAAGGATCACTTCAGTACCACTCGTATAATCAATGTTTCTCCGCTAATTCAATTATTCAACCAATTGAATTGCGTCTCTTCTTGGAGATAAGGAAAAATATACTGTCAACAGATGACGAAGATGCTTTCATTTTGAACTGTAATTTTTTACAAACAACTAAGCATAATTTTAGGACACAGATTTCAAACAGAATAATCTCTAATTTCTCTGATGCCAAGATTACCATCCTGATCTCTTCCTTGATGAGCAGAGTTCACTGGCGTCTTCCACGTGAGATTGCCTCCCACGTGAGATTGCCTCCCACGTGAGATTGCCTCCCACGTGAGATTGCCTCCCACGTGAGATTGCCGCAAAATTGGTGTACAGCCACAACTCAGGCAGGGGAGGCCGGTGTGTGGACTGGTAATTTTCCTTGTAAGTGCTTCTATTTTTATCATATTGAATCCATACTCCGAGGTGAGGGGCGCAACACATAAACCTGCGCACCACGCTCGTGACGCTCTTTTTCTAGTTCTATTTTAAAACCAATTTCTTCTTTGAAAAATATTTTCAGCGAGGCAGAATTATTTTCTGTTATGAGAATTTTTTTAAGGTGATTAATTTCCATCTTGCTTATTTATTTTCCTGGTGATAGCAATTTCAATTCCCATAAAAGAGTATTCCATAATGACACTATATTTTCTATTGGAGATGAACACGTTCATGTCTTTTTAATGAAGAATGATGGTCACTTTGAGAACGCTGGTGAATGCGTGCATTACGTGATCTAAGTCATATTGTGTGATTCAAGTAGCAGTGCATGGTTGGACTAGCATTGCGTGTCGGACTGATGACCCTGCATGAACTAAGAAGACTTCTTTTCTCCTCCCTCGCTCGAGATGCAGTCACGAGTTCTCAAATAAAGACGGAACTGCACTTCATTATAATTTTACTGAAATTAAAGTATTTTTTGAATGATATTCGAAATTCAATCATACATTTTCATACTGATGCACATCTTAGGATATGTAATAACTATATATATCTTCTTCTCTCCGTGTTCCTGGGAGTGGGTAAGAATCCTGAGCTCCTGATGAAGTATCATTCAGACCCAGGGAATGGCCAAAAACCAAGTACAGCATTATTATTACTGACTTTCTATTACCAATCTAATGCATATTGAATGCTAAATCAAAATAAGACTTTTATATTCCTGAAACTAGCCGATGCAGGTACAAACAGCATGTAACCAACAATATAAGCCTCGTATTAATATTGAGAGGCCGCTATCACGAACACAACACACACACACCCACGCGTGGCTGGCTCAAGAGGTCAAGAAACCCTGCACGAACTGCATAACATAGCTGCTCAGTTGGTTATTTGTTCGTTAGAACAAATGAGTAAACTAAAACTTCAACACATTTTGTAAAGTTAAAATGACATTCAAGAAATCCCTGGTAAGGATTTTGGGGAAACCAACACTCATTCTGCATATTTTTGTACCATAACCTAATGTGAAGCGTATTGTTTTATTTTATTTGATGGGGTGCAGTCAGATTGTAAATTCTTAATGTTTACATTTTCAGACCAGTGATGATGCTCCCAGCAACTGTTCTCGTCTATCTACTCTGTGAATTGAGGTAGAGGCTCGTAGGGGTGCTAAATGAGCTTGATGGGGAAGATATAGTCTTCCTGGTCTCTTGACTCACAAGCAGGACAAAGTTGAGTGAGGCTGGAACCAGTAACTTGAGCATTTCAAGCACAAATCGCTAACCACTGAGGCAGGAAAACAACAGAAGCATATATTCCAATGGGGAATCTAAGCTTTTTAATATTGAACTTGAGCATTTGCACTAGCGTATAAATCTTTTTTTGAAATCAGAAGAATTACCGTGATTTTATGATACTGAAGATACGTTCATTTTATTTCTATCTACTACGCTGATTGAACTCAATACCTAGAACAATAACTAATAACTGAACAATAACTTCAGCAGTGACATATGATAAACATGTTCGTTTTCAGCATGTATGTATCTAAGAAAGCTAACGCGATCCTTGTACTTTACTGATAATTATTATTGCAAATGTAAAGTAATTCATTGTCTCTTCGTTGGTTTCCCTGTTTTGAACCCAATTTCATTGGTTGAATTTTTTAATGAATGGAATTTCGTGCATATACATACATATAACAGACAATACAATATATATATATATATATATATATATATATATATATATATATATATATATATATATATGTATACAATATTGCATTTCCCACCGAGGAATTTGTCATTCCTTTTTCTTGAAAGTGTGCTCAAGGTATTCATTCCAAATTTTCTCCGTTATTTAAAAGCAATTTTTTTCGACATATTGATTGTATCCATATCATCATACCGGTAAAAAGGAACGAATGAAAAAAATTTCAATTCTAAACTAGTATACAGTGCAGGTACATTGGATTTTTAATTCCTAATACTAACACCTTACGATAAGTGATGATGCTCCAAGGGATTATTCTCGTCCTCTGTGCTGTAACTAAAAATAAAGGTTCTTAGGGCCGTTTCGGTGAGTTTCATGTAAGTCTATTCATACTCCAGTCGTCCAGTGTTGCAGCATGCTGAACTTGTTTATCATCCACCGATGATCACGCAAAACCAGACTTACAGAAATAACTATTCCCGTAATTATTATTGAATATGGGTCTTCTTACATTGCAAGCGAGGATGGACATCACTCATAGAGGTGGAATGAGGGGAATAACAGGTTATGTATGCAGTGTAATAAGAGTAGTGCAGGAAACAACTGATATCTGGTTTTAGAATGTGGTAAATATGAGCGCCAGCGAGAGAGCTTTATGAGTGTGGTTCGTGTACAATATGTAGAGAGCCAGTGAAATGCTAAGTGTATTGAAGAGAACTTAGTGTGAGCTATCTCGTAGGGCTGGGTGATGAATGGAACATGATTCTTGTGGATGCGATGAAAATTTTTCCAGTGTATTCATGGAATAAGAGATGTTGATATTCAACAGTCAGCCCTCTGAATTAGAGTGTGACTACCTGCTAAGCATGAGGGGCTATTATGACAAGCTGGTTCTCCCAGTGTTCAATGACTGAAGGTGACCCATGACAAATTATTTCAGATGACTCTGACACACTAGTGAATAAACTCTTGGATGCCACCCAACTGTATGTGTGTGTTTTGGAGGGATTTGGAGATCGTAACAAAGGCTCCAAACAAAGCTGATCCACAAATCTAAGTCTAAGTCTAACTGCACCACTGTGTCAGTAAGCTATAGAGGAATAGGAACACATCTGATTTCAACAAATCATTCAAGTTTCTTTCATGATAATCAACACAAAGTTATATTGGTGCAGCTAATTATGCTAACCAACTGATTAATTCACACCCATGAGTTACTTGGGAATCATACGAAACATAATCGTAAGCAATCCTTTTGTGTAATCTTAAAGGAATCTTAAAAGATAATTTTTATTATTACAGTACCACATCTTTGTAAAGTTAATGGGTATTGTAGTAGGATAGGTAGTGCTGGTAGGATTTTCAGCTACCAAAACTTCACAGCGTTATTTTTCACTGGTTTAATGTTTCTTTGCCTGTGTGACCTGAATGAGGGAAATGAGAGGACTCCTGAATATGACTTGGCGTTATTTCAGTAAGGTGGCACGTTAAATGATTAAGATGATCTTCAACAGCGTTGAGCTCGTCTGGAGCTTCCAGGAGGTAAGTCCGGGACAGGCCAGGCCTAGAACTTCAGTGACGGCAATTGGTGTGCTCCACAAGTAGAGCGAGTAGTTAGTTTGAATGCAGGATGTCGTGTGCAATAAATAGTACGTAGGCAGTGAATTTATATTGACAGTGAAGGTGTCAAAGATAACTAATATAACACTTGCAGTGAGTAGATATTGGCGTATCCCCTACAGTGTGTTTTATACTGCAGTGATGGTAGTTCTAATTTACGGTAAGCAGTTTGCAGTGAGTTGTTAGTTGTGAGTAGTTAGTAGTAAATTATGAGCAGGGGCGGATGACTCCTTCCCGAAGGCCTGAGAACAAGGCAAAATTTTGAGCATCTTATTGAGGATCCGTATGCTTCATCAAACATCAATGCAACTCCTTTAACCATGAAATGATTGACTTGCAGAAGGCAGCATCAGTTAAAATTATTCAATAGGATTATCTTGCCAAGGTCTAATCCAACCACTCCTTTACAATGAGGTATGGGCTCATTAACATTTGTACAGCATTAGTTCTTTCACATTGACTAGAGAACATTTGAACCACGATTGATTTTACAAGGTATCAGATTAGAAAGAATAATTAAATTATATCCCGAGCATATACTACAAAGATTTGCATTGATTTGTGAGAACAGACTTGCATAAACAACATAAAAAATGAATTAACATTTAAACATAAAGCATGACACTTTAGAGCAGTGGTTCCCAAACTAGGGGGCGTACCCCCTAGGGGAGCGCGAGGAGGATACAAGGAGGGCATGAAGTCATCTGTTCAAAATTATTTGTTTAATTAGAATAATAAAATCATTCAAAGAACAAATATCTGTCATTACATACATGCAAAGTATAATTATAGCAGTCACTCCAACCCGTTTTCTATTAAGCTAGTTCTCTTTATAAGTTTTGGACAAGTCAATGATACCAACCACACTGACGCCACTGAGGGACTCGTCACAAACTCCCAATACTCCATCCCGTCAACCTGAGCACATACTCCTCTTGTCCACGGTTGGGATTTAGTTCACTCTTCAATTCTGGATCACATACGTGTATGAGTGACATTGTAACCTTGACGATTTGCAAGGGTAGAACGATGCAGAATGGAATGTCTTGTGTTGATTGTGTGAAATACTCGTTGTGATCGAAAGTGTGAAATGTGAATAATACGCGGTGAGTTTTGTACGCTAGTTTGAATGTATGTGAAGTGTGTGCGTGGATTCCAGTATAGGCGGTGAAAAGTGCGTGTGACAAATTAAGTGTACTGTATATGTTGCTGGGTTGATGGTTCAATCGCCATATCTATTCATTTAATAAAACATGTTAATAAAAATCTCAGCCAGCAGAAAGAAGCGAATCTATTATAAAAAAGTGGAAATGATAAAACAAAGTCAAAAAACACGATAACAGACTAAACCACTGCAAACACAAACTCAACTCTCGACACGTAAACAAAACTAAACCACCGTGCGCGCACTACTCTACATCACACCAAAAACGTACCATCATATCACAATTCAGTCATCGCCAAAATCGCTAATATAAGATCCAACAAACAAAGGTACATGAGCACAACTATGCCAAAGTCGACTGTATGCAAAACATCGCTCGTCAAATCAACACATTACATCACAGTATTACTGAGCATTTTCGTGCGTGTAGTTTTACTCCGTTTGCTTCTCGTATTTTCCGCAGTTGTTCTCATTGTCATTATTGTTAAGATATAAGCCACATTGTGTGCTGAATATTTTTGGTATGTTACAGATTCATGATTTCCAGTTGTGTGATCTATGTTATATGAATGTGTGGTGTGGTGCATACCAATACGGTATGTTATATAACTACTTAGTTCCATGGTGCAGTTTATAAGTTTGTTGCTATTTTCACTTTGTAGAAATGTCTGGGGCAAAGAAAAGAAAGTATTCAGATGAATATATCAAGTATGGCTTCACTGTTATAGAGAGGAATGGATTTCATCTCCCTCAGTGTGTCATATGCCATACAGTCCTCAGCAATGATGCCTCAAGACCTGGTCTTCTGGAGCGACATTTGAGCACAAACCACAAAGCATTAAAAGAAAAGCCAAAGGAGTTCTTCACAGCCAAACTGCATGAGCTGAATCGTATGAAGCTGGACTCAAGCAGTGATTTTCATCAAGAAACGTGGAAACAGGTGGAAGCATCTTACGAGCTGTCACTACTTATTGCAGAAGCAAAGAAGCCTCACTCTGTGAGGGAGACTCTTGTAAAACCCTGCCTTTTGAGCCCTGCAAATACTGTGCTTGGGGAAGAAAGCCAAAGTAAGTTATCAAAGATTTCCTTATCAGATAACACAGTGAAGCGTCGCATTGACGAACTTTCAGAAGACATAAAAGAACAAGTTTTGGACAAAATAAAAGCATCTCGCTTCTTTGCAATACAGTGCGATGAAAGTACTGATGTTGCTCCCCTCTACCTGCTGCTTGTATATTCTCGATTCGTGGATGAAGGAACTGTGAAAGAAGAAATTCTTTTCTCAGCAGCACTGGAGACAATAGCAAAGGCCATCGATGTTTTTTCAAAGGTTGATGAGTTTTTTCCAAAAGCACGGTCTTTCATGGGAAAAATTAGTCGGTGTTTGTACTGATGGTGCCCCATCAATCATTGGATCTCGCTCTGGATTTGTGAAGCTGGTGAAAGAAAAAATCCTACTGTAACTGGGACTCACTGTGTTTTCTACAGACAATCATTAGCAAGCAAAACTCTGCCTGGTAATCTATGCAGTTCAATGAATTTAGCAATAAAAGTGGTGAAATTTGTGAAGAATAGCTCTTTGAATTCTAGGCTTTTCGCAGCTCTTTGCTCAGATTTGGGGACTGATTACAAGACTCGCCTGTTTCAAACCGAAATCCGCTGGCTTTCCAAGGGAAACATGCTGAGTCGTCTTTACGAGCTCAAAAATGAAGTGGAAATTTTCTTGCAGAAGCAGAAACAAGACAAACTGTATGAAGCATTCAGAGAAGAAGACTTTCAGCACACTAGCTTACCTTGTGGACTTTTTTGAGGCTATCAACAACCTCAATTTGAAGTTACAAGGAAGAAACACAAACATCATTGCACACTCTGATGTGATCAGAGCTTTCACCGAAAAGATTCATCTTTGGAAACGAAAAGTAGCAGATGGGAACTTTTCATCGTTCTCACATCTGAATGAGCTCTTATCTGAGAAGAGAAACATTGAGCAGTACGACATGACAAAAGAGGTTTTATCACATCTGCATTCCCTTGCTGAGGAATTTATGCACTATTTCCCAGATGTCTCAATGGAGAATTCTCTTTGGACATTGGTGCAGAATCCATTTAACACTGGTGGGGAGTTCTTACTGGAATCACTGCAAGAGGAAGCCATCGATTTGAAATGTGACTCCAGCGCGAAAGGGGACTTTAAAACAATGAAGTTAGAAGAGTTTTGGGTGAAATATCTCCGCATGTACCCAAAAGTAGGTGAAAAAGCACTTCGTGTGATTCTTCCCTTTTCTTCTACTTATCTTAGTGAAGCAGGATTTTCAGCACTTGTCGTTCTGAAAACAAAACAGCGCAACCGACTTGATGTAGAAAATGACTTGCGTTGTGCGCTGTCATCCTTCAATCCTAGAATTTCTGATCTTGTGAGGAAGAAGCAGCAGCATCTATCTCACTAAATTAGTTCATAAATTTGGTTTTAGTCTCATGAGTCATTCCAAATATTATATGCCATGTTTTCAAATTATTTTTTCTTAAAATTGCAACTCAGTTTTGCCAATTTGCTAATGTTCAAACCTTTTTTTTCGCTCACTTTGAACCTAATGTTTCCTCTTTAGTTACTGGAATGTAGTATTATTTGTTTGAGTGGCTTTCATTATTAAAATGTAATACAAACAAATATGTTTTTCTGAACAATGCTAAGAAATAAATGTAAGAAATATTTCATATGAAAAAAAGAGGCACTGGGGGCGTGCGGGTCTACTGGAAGCAAAAAGGGGGCGTCAGGTAAGATAGTTTGGGAACCACTGCTTTAGAGCCTCTCAATGTTAAGAGATCTAAATTAGTAATATCTACAAAATAGTAGATTTGCATTTAGTTTCTACACAAGTATGTAGCATGACCTTTTATCTCTTTAAATGTTATGAAATTACATGCATTAAAATAGCCTTCATTTAAGGGGTAGATAGTTGATGCTACATCTTTATACAGGTGTAATTTTAATGTGTACATATAACTAGTTAATCAGGCATATATCTACAATTTGTACACAATTAGTAGAAACTATCTATTGAGAAAATTAAAATTATAATTAAAACTAAATGGTACAAAAATAACGAGATAAAATTGATCGGAGGGGCCGGAGGGAAAATCTCGACACCGAACTCGACCCGAACTGAAAATCTTGCGAAATCCAGAAATTTTTTTTAAACGAACAGTTTCGTTAATTATTTTCGTCCTATGCATCGTAGAACCTTTATTTTTGTCCCAAAATAAAGCTAATAACCTCCTCTCACTGAATAATTATAAATTAACCCCCCTTGCTTGACCACCCGTACTTGAATGGACGCCTTTCCTTGACACCCGTTTTCGAGTCCATTAACGATATTTATACCTTCCAGGCTACGTAATTATTTCTCATCTATTCATCCCACAAACTTTATTTACATATCAAATTCAAGCTAATAATCTAGACATGTGTCATCGTTAAATTAAAGCCTCCTATAATCTACCTTTACTAGCATGGGGCACGCCAATCCTCGACACCCGTTTTGGACTCCACGAACGATATTTATACCTTCCGGGCTACATAATTATTTCTCATTTATTCATCCCATAAACTTCATTTACATATAAAATAAGCTAATAATCTAGACATATACCATAGTTAAATTAAAACCTCCTACAATCAACCTTTACTAGTATGGATCAAGCCAATCCTCGACACCTGTTTTCGAGTCTACTAACGATATTTATACGTTCCGGTTAACGTAATTATTTTTCATTTATTCATCCCACAAACTTCATTTACATATAAAATTAAAGCTAACAATCTAGACATATGCCGTCGTTAAATTAAAATCTCCTACAATCAACCGTACTAGCATGGAGCACGCCAATCCTCGACACCAGTTTTGAACTCCAGTAACGATATTTATACCTTCCGGTGTACGTAAGTAGTATTTCTCATCTTTTCATCACACATACTTCATTTACATATCAAATTAAATCTAAGAACTTTCTCATAATACATCTTTTCTCGATTCTTTTAAGTACAGCTAGACTATTTCATTACACTTTTTCATGTGTTATCTTTCCTCTTTTTTCCCAAACCTAATACGCATTCCTGATCGTTCACCGTGCAATAAAAATCATTATATTTACCTCACTGTGCAGTACAATTACAGTTGTGGTCAAAATGAACATGTTCAAACAATTTGTTGATATGCACGAAAGTGTTTCACTGCAATAATTCATTTCAAGAAACCCGTCCAACTCCTTCAGAGTAATTCATCAATCAGAACAGGTAGTAACCATAAACTCCAATATTAATATATATTAGAGTAGAGCCTGTATAATCGACTATGTATCTCCATCTCTTTCTCTCAATCTCCCCCTCTTCCCTCTCCTCCTCTCCCCATCTCCATCTCTCCCTCTCCCCTTCTCCCTCTCTCACTCTCTCCCTCTCTCCCTCACTCCCTCTCCCTCTCCCTTTCTCCCTCTCTCCCTTTCTCCCTCTCTCTCTCTTCCTCTCTCTCCCTCTCCTTCTCTTCTTCTCCCTCTCTCCCTCTCCTTCTCTCCCTCTCTCCCTCTCTCCCTTTCTCCCTCTCTCTCACTCTCTCTCTCTCCCTCTCTCTCCCTATTACTCCCTCTCTGGAGTATTTCGAGTAGATAAGATACACAATGAAAGTTCTGTATATATTAATGAAAAATATTCATTTATAGCACAATAATTCGACGCAAATCTTTAATACATTTATCTCTATATTAATTTCGAATCCGTAAAATCTAAACCGTGGAACTTCCACGGGAACTGTCTAGTTTACCTAATAACGCCACTAGGTAGAAAAGAAATAATAAAAGAAATGAAAAACATTATATTTCCAATAAAGTATTACGATCAAAGCGATACAAGATTCTGACGCAGAGAATAAAATCGTCCCCGGTTTCATACAGGATCATAGTGAAGTAACGGGGCAAACTAATAATGCAATCAGAAGGCGAGATTAGACAGCTCACCAGATGCAAAGATATTACACTGCATTTAGATTGCACAGGGAGTATCATCAGTGGCAAAAACAATAGTAAATACTTGTACCATGCTCTTGTGTATCAACGAGTGAGTGGCACTCTACCACTAACTGCGATTTAGATGTTGACTAAAAGGAATTCCACAGATACCATTGAGAGCATGTTAGCTACTCTCATAATAAATTAGAGGAAAGTTATAGGTAAAGCTCCTGCTCCAAAATGCATGGTAACCGACCATAGTTTCCCTAATTTAAATGCCATTCTGGCTGCATTCCAGTTAGGGGATTTAATATCGTACCTGTATAGGGTGTGGGCTCTACCAGAAGAAGAAGATCCGCATTTTTCTCTTATAAAGCTGTGTAAAGCGCATTTCATGAAGAATATTGCAGTCAATGCGAAAGCAAATTTCCCAAAATTGAAGGCTAAACAACGTCGATTAATCATGACCTACTTTGCTGCTATGATTGAAGCCCAAGGCAAAAACGAGCTATACGCGACGTTCCGAGACTTTGCGCAGCTCATTCAAAGCCCTTGGGTTGAAGAGGACATCGAAACTCTCATTGAGCATTATAAAAACAGCGAAACCCCTGCGAAAGACCTTAACACGTTGACTCCGAAGTGGTACGTATGTGTACCACTGAGGTTAGGTTCTGTAATTTTTTCAGATCCTTCTAGTGACTATGCGTACAAAGTGAAGTTTTACACCAATCAGGCAATCGGAGGCAACGTGTTAACTTTGTTGAGCCAACGCATGCTTTAGTCGTGGAAGATGTAGGTAGATACCGGGATAAATGGGCTGTCGGAAAGAAATTTGAAGCTGTTGCTGAAGAAGTGAAGAAATAAAAGTATTTGCAAGGAACTGAGGAAAAGGAATATTATTCCCCTGAATTCATGGAGTACGTTCTAACATACCGCATGCCTTTTACGCCCCTTTGGTGTGGAATTTAGGGTGGGACGAAGACCAATGGTTTGGTGGAAGGCTGGCACAAAATTGTCAAGTCAGATATTCTCCAAAAGAAAAGAATTACACCTTCAGCCTTTGTTACAACAATGTATAAGCAAACTAAGGCCAGAACCATAGAATCAGCTCATGACTATAAAATTGTCAAAAAGAAATCCATAAGCGAAATAGGTGAAGATCAGTTTGTCGAACGGTGGTGTAGGCGTAAGCTACGCTGTGACTCATCGTACGGTGCAAAAATTAGAAAGAACTTAGCCACACCAAAGGAAGACACAGAACAAAAGGAAAAGAAAAACAAAAGTCACGTAGCCGATGTATTAAAGCTTAAAAAAACTTTGAGTGAGCACCCTCTCATGGTCTCCCCCCCAAAAAATGCACAAAATGAGCCAGAAACGATCGAAATGGAAAAAACAAAACAGCGAAACCGTAATCAATATTGGAGACTCTTCAGATTCTGATATCAATACAGTGGGAAAAGAAAAAGCTTGGGTTCATTGTTCGGATTTTAAATTGTTGATGAGAAGTAGGTCAATCATACTCGAAACGAGTCAGTGGTTTTCTAGTGATGAAATCGATGCATTTATGACGCTTTTCAAAAAGAAATATTCTAATTTCACAACACACTCAGCACTCGCCGTACATAATCCTCAATCATTAAACTCCGTTCACCAGCCATTTATTCAAATCATCAACACCCATTATTCTCAATGCGGCATAATAGTTAAAACGAATGACTCAAATGCCATGGGTCCCGGTGGATTGCATTGGGCACTAGTGACGAATACATGAACCCGTCATGTCCGGGACTTAAGCGTGTCCTGTAGGATAAATGATGAGGTCGTTGGAAGTTGGGTTTATTGAAAACACCGTGATCTGAGAACAACTCACAAATTAAGTTAACAGAACTAATTATTGAACTTAAAATTAAATACTTTGACAGAGTACTGGCGTCTGAAATGGCACACATGATTATCTTTTCAATGTGCATACACTAGAATGTAGTTCAAACATAATACTGGCCATTGAGGCTGACTGAAAACACTGGAAGCTACACTGAACTAGGGTGGGGGCATTTTATCTCACAGTTACAGCTCAAATAACAAGTTGCTGCCACATGTATACAAACATATAATTTCCTTTTGCAACAGTATTAGCGTAAATATAATTCCATTAGAAAGGAAAGCATATAGATAACTGAAGGTGCAGGTATAAATAACTTGAGGTATACCAACCTAAGTGTTAAAGAAAAATATCTTCTACATCACATTTAAATGCCTGAGTGTCTCTACACAAAAGAGAATTGCCTTGCAAACTTCTTACTCAAAAATACAGTGCACTATTATGATTGACATATCAAAGCACGAGTATTGCTTATGAACATATAACAGCTGCAATTCAGCATCACAAATAAAAAAGAAAAGGCTAACTGTATTTAGCAACAGGCATTGTTGTTATAAACAGAAAATCTTACACTTAGATCACTCTCAACAACAAAATTGTCTAAGGAAACTTTTCTACCCAATGTAGAAAAATCATACACTTAAAGCACACTCAATAAAGAACACAAAATTGTCTAAGGAACTTTTCTTCCTAATGTAGAAAAATCATAGACTTAAAAACGCACTCAATAAAGCACACAACATTGTCTAAGGAACTTTTCTTCCTTATGTTGAGTGATGTGAGAACCTTTTGCAACTACATTGAACACATAGTAATGCTGCTGTACACCAGAAACATTTTCTACATTCTACACTGAATGTTGCATTTCCTGTGAATGAGTACCAGTTAAATCAATGAATTGACTATGCATGTAGAATGCTTTTTGGTATCTTACTGTATGGCCAGGACTCTATTGAGCAGGAAAGAATGGACATTTAATTCATCACAAACACACTGATGAGATAACTTCCTAGCTCACATGAAATACATATACTGATACTTGTCAGTATCACACAAATTCTACGGCTATGACTGGCGACAGAATATTATATTAAATGACTCTAGCACCTTGAGCATTCCTCAGTGTCACATATGGACATCACGGTTAGCCTCCTGTCTGCATAGGCTATGACTGCATTTTTACAGTTATGATAATACACAACTAGAATAATGCTGATATCGACGGACTTATAGAGTTAAGTATACTCACGATCAGGTTTTATACTTTACACAATATCTTACATTTTTTGATTTGGTGTGGACTTAACACTGTTTTTGAGAACGATATTGAATACGTGTTCCTTTGGTGGTTGGCGGGAAGGACCAAGCGACGCCTGGCGGCGCGCTGTGGCTAAAACGTCTCGATATTGCCAGCTAACGAGTATCTCTCTGTCCCTTTTTCCTCTAATACAAATTCCAATTTATTTATATATATTATATATCCTGACCTGTCAGGACACCGTCATGTCATGAACCCGTCACAGAATGGGATGTAGTTGTTGATTATATGTGTTCCATGTACCTTGAACCGAGTAATGATGTGCAAGAGTACTTAAGAAAGGTTTATCGCCCGATACAATCTGTTCAAAAAATACGGTTAAATTGCATTTCCGTACAGCATCAAGACTACGGTTCTAGTTGTGGAGCCTATGCACTGGCATTTACTACATCTATTGCAGAAGGAAATGACCCTTGGCTCTTAAGATTTGACACATATCAGATTCGGCAGCATATCGCTAAGTGCCTCGAAGCGCACGAAGTGGGCCGATTCCCAGTGATCCCTGAAATAGACGACACACACATTGGCGGGATGCATAGAAGGGTTAAAAAAAGCAGAGTGCGTTCAACATACATTATTCCCTGAGAAAAAAGAGAAGAGTTGACAACGGTGGTGGAACTGAAAGTAACGGTTACTTTACTTTGGCGAAAAGAAATGGGCTAGCAAAATCACTCCCACGAATCACTATACTTGCAGTCAATGCTGGACATGAAGAAGAAATGAAGTAAGTATTTCAGTGAAACACTGAAACATTGAAGTGAAAATGTTTGAACACGTTCATTTTGACCCCAGCTGTGATTTTTAAGTACGTTGCGGTAAATAAAATTATCAATATAATCGTAACCCATGTTCAGAATGTTAGCTTTGATTTGATATGTAAATGATTTTTGTGGGATGAATAGATGAGAAATAATTCCGTGGACGGAAGGTATATATATCGTTAGTGGAGTCCAAAACTGGTGTCGAGGATTGGCGTGCCCCATACTAGTAAAGGTTGATTTTAGGAGGTTTTAATTTAACCATGACACATGTCTAGATTATAAGTTTTGATTTGATATGTAAATGAAGTTTGTGGGATGAATAAATGAGAAATAATTACGTAGCCCGGAAGGTATAAATATCGTTAGTAGACTCAAAAATGGGTGTCGAGGATTGGCGTGCTCCATGCTAGCAAAGTTGATTGTAGGAGATTTTAATTTAACCACGGCTTATGCCTAAATTATTAGCTTCAATTTAATATGTAAATGAAGTTTGTGGGATGAATAGATGAGAAATAATTATGTAGACCGGAAGATGTAAATATCGTTAGGGGACTCAAAAATGGGTGTCAAGGATTGGCGTGCTCCATGCTAGCAAAGTTGATTCTAAGAGATTTCAATTTAGCCACGGCACATGTCTAGATTGTGAGCTATGATTTGATATGTAAATAAAGTTTGTGGGATGAATAGATATTAGAAATAATTACGTAGACCGGAAAGTATAAATATCGTTAGTGGAGTCTACAACTGGTGTCGAGGATTGGCTTGCCCCTGTTGTGCCTCAGATGTATCGTAATTGATTTAGAATGATCTAGGAGTCGTTACAAATATATGATGTATTTTAGTAATATTTTAGAGTTAGTTTTTGAACTTATTTCCCGTCATTTCAGACTAGTATTTTAAAGTGAAAATTTAGTCGTAGTTGTGGCTTCAAAATTGTAACCCTCGTCTATAGGAGACCGTAGTCAACCACGAGCCTATAAGCTAGGTGCCCGTCAGTTTCCTCGCAACCGTTACCCAGTGAACAGCAATTTTATTCGCGCTCTTAGTCTCTCTGACGGGTAAGTTTTCCATTGACAATGTGTTAGGAAGTATTGCGTTTCACTTACCTACTATATATGCCTTAACTTGTCATTTTAGCCTTGCCTAGATGTGAAGTTGTTGTGCTTTGATTCACGTAACTCCAAGAATTATAATTAATCAAATGATAGAATATTTTGTATAATAACTATTGCATCAGCTATCAAAGTCATTGTCTAATTTTGTATCACTCCGGGTATTTCATACGGTCAACCAGTAATTAGAAATTACAATTTCAATTTAATAACAATTACAACTTTATGTTATAAGTTTTCGCTCTCGTAATTTTCCTTTTTCGGTCTTTCTCGGATGTTAAACATGCAATTCAGTTAAATGTAATGATGTCAAATCTAATCTGTACCTAAAGAAAATATTTTGCTTATCACCTAAAATGCATATAATACCTACCACGTCAGAATTTATATGTATCACCAATGATTACCTCTTAAGTCATCATTGAAAAAGTGAAGTTTCATTTGTTCCCCCATGTATATTTAACGTTCATTGCGTGATGTGAATGTTTACGTATACCTGTAGGTACTGCTGTTCTATCATCTATGATACTACGCATAGAATACCTACCACTCAAGGATTTTATGATAAGGCATTTTCAAAAACCAATGCTGTTACATTTCGTATGTACCAACTTTATTGGAAATATACGTTTTTGTTATGTTTTGTTTATGACAGGCATACTGAAAGATCAACCAGTCATTTTGATACGGTTATTAAATTTCATGGCCTCGTGTAGAAGCGGCATATCCGCATCTCGTTTATGTATTTCTTTGACTGCCAGCTAATTAGGTAAAATACCTTAGTGTTTTACTCAAAAGTTGTCTTATAATGTTGTCTCATGATATTAATTCTTCTTGCTAAATTCTGTATTTATTTCGAGTTACTTATGGGTCTTTAGGGAACGAGTTATTTTTCCGCAGTAATTATTTCGTGGGTTGTCCGGGACTTAAGCGTGAACAAATCACAAATTAAGTTTACAGAACTAATTATTTAACTTAAAATTAAATACTTTGACTTAGTACTGGCATCTGAAATGGCATACATGATTATCTTTTCAATGTGCATACACTAGAATGTAGCTACTTTCCTTTTGCAACAGTACCAGCATAAATATAATTCCTTTAGAAAGGAAAGCATATAGATAACTGAAGGTGCAGGTATAACTAACTAGAGGTTTACCAACCTTAGTGTTAAAACATATAACTGCTGCAATTCAGCATCACAAAAGGAAAATGAAATGGCTACCTGTATTTAGCAACAGGCACTGTTTGTTGTGCAAAAAATCATACACTTGAGCACACTGAATTAAAAATATAAAAATTGTGTGAGGAACTGTCTTTCCAGTGTTGGGTGGTGTAAAAACCTTTTATACCTACATTGAACACATTATATCTTGTACATCACATTTAACTGCCTGAGTGTCTCTACACAAATGGAATTGCCTTGCAAACTTCTTACTCAAAAATATAGTAAACTACCATGATTGATATATCAAAGCACGGGTATTGCTTATGAATGCTGCTGTAGACCAGAAATCATTTGTCTACGTTAGACACTGTTACGCAGAAAAATCCTACACTTAGAGCACACTCAATAAAGGACACAAAATTGTCTAAGGAACTTTTCTTCCTGATGTAGAAAAATCATAGACTTAAAACACACTCAATAAAGAACACAAATTTGTCTAGGGAAACTTTTTTACCCAATGTAGAAAAATCATACACCTAAAGCACACTCAATAAAGAACACAAAATTGTCTAAGGAAACTTTTCTACCCAATGTAGAAAAATCATACTCTTAAAGCACACTCAATAAAGCACACAAAATTGTCTAAGGAACTTTTCTTCCTAATGTTGAGTGGTGTGAGAACCTTTTGCAACTACATTGAACACATAGTAATCCTGCTGTAGACCAGAAAACATTTTCTACATTCTACACTGAATGTTATATTTCCTGTGAATAGGTACCAGTTAAATGAATGGACTGTGCATGTAGAATGCTTTTTGATATCTTACTGTATGTCCAGGACTCTATTGAGCAGGAAAGAATGGACATTTAATTTATCACAAACACACTGATGAGATAACTTCCTAGCTCCCATGACATACATATACTGATACTTGTCAATATCCACATATGTAGATTCTGCAGTTATAACTGGCGACAGAATATTATGTTAAATGACTCTAGCCCCCTGAGCATTCCTAATGTCACATATGGATATCACGGTTGGCCTCCTGTCTGCATAGGCTATGGCTGCATTTTCACAAGTATGATAATGCACAATTATGACAACGCTGGTATCAACAGGCTTATGCATCTAAGCATACTCACGATTACGTTTTGCACTTTTACGCATATCTTACATTTTTGGTTTGGTGTGGAACTTAACACTGTTTTTAAAAACGATGTTGACTACGGTCTACATGTAGCTTGGATGATGGTGGGACCACACAAAAGCTATGCCGACACGCCGCTGGCGTCACAGCGTCTCGGTATTGCCAGCTAACGAGTATCCCTCTGTCCCTTTTTCCTCTAATAAAAATTCTAATTTATTTATATTTATTATATATCCTGATCTGTCATGACATGGGTGATGTTCTTCGAGGGAAGTGATACAGTCGACTTCATGGCTTGCAGATTTATTATTGGACACGATCAAACTCAGAGCGGAAGTTAAGGCCAAGATCGAAGATCGAAATTGAGAACTTGCAATCCGTAAACCGAGACCTGTCCGAACAAAGACTATTAATGTGGCATAATGTATAAATTAGTAATTGGTACCTCAACAGCGACGCCTGAGCTTGAGTGAGGGATGATGCGGGGGCAGCGTTAGTTGCGGGTTGGGCCCTGTCGTGTGTGTATCGGTACCGTAGTTGTGGGAGCAAGAAACGGCTCAGGTACAGGTTGCAGGCTGGTTGTTCGTTAAAAGTAGTCGTTGTCGTGGAGATTTGTACTTGTAAAATATTAGGCTAAGTAGATTCAGTTACTAACACTAGTATAGGGATAATCTGTAGCATGACCTGCTACCCCTTTAAAGCTTATAAAATTACAAATATTAAAATAACCTTCATTTTTAGTAATAAAAATAAGACTAAAATTCGAGTGATTTTTACGAACTCTTTACAATTAAAACGTGCATATTTAGTGCACATTATAATAATAATATTAATATTAAGAGCGTTAGCCAGAGAGTATTTCCCAATCAAAACTTTTTCTGGCAACATTCTCACGCTAGTTATCTAGACATAGCTCTCCCAGCAACGCCACTCCTGAACTTCAACATGTGACGTTAGGTTATAATTCCCTGGTGAGCATACTATGTCTTGAGTATTTTCAGTCTTGTCTAATTTTTGTGTTTAACTTGCCGGTGTATCTGTGTTCTTTGGTGATGTTTAGAGTATCAAGTGTTGGTTTCTTCACTGTGAATTATTAGAGCAAAATCAAGTGATAGGAATTGTTTCTAGAGATTAGAAAACCGAGGTAATGTAGCATGAACGGTATCACTCAATGTACCATTCATATCTCTGTAATAGCACATGAAAATATCAGTTAGCATTTATTTCATTAATATAAGTTAGCATTTATACATATCATTAAATATAAGTTAGCATTATTTCATTAAAAATAAGTTAGCACTTATCTCATTAATCACCAGAGACTGTCGTGACAATTATTACAATGATTTTAAAACTAAATTATTCCGTGGTTATTTAATTTAGATTTATGAATGTTGAAAGGGTAAGGATGAACCCTGTTTTATTTTATGTCAATTTCATTACTTTTTTTTATTTCAAATTTCCTGATGTTGCTAAAATTGGTTTTTAAAAATAACCACAATCAAATCCTTAAGACTTCTGCTCCTATCAATAACTTATAAAATCAATTTAATTAAACCCCTACCTCATTGTAAGAATGTGAAACAAAGAACTTGATTAAATGGTGAGTTGCTTGATGATAATCCTTACCAAATGCTGCCTTCTGCACTTTGCTCAGGCATATTGTAAGAGTTGTCAATGGGACTTGTGAAGTGGTTGTTATCCGCGTATATGTGCTCATCACTTCACCATTACGTGCAGAATTTGGGGGACCGTCTGCCAACCACTCACTGTGCACTGATTGTGCACTCACTGTGCACCGACTGTGCACTCACTGCCACTCACTTGGAACCCACTCACTGTACACTCACTGTGCACTGACTGTGCACTCGCTGTGAAGCCCACTTACTTACCTACCGTGCTGGTGCAGCATTTCAAGCCACAGTCGCAAAAGCTCCGGACTGGCTACTCTTACCTGAAGCTGGACTGGCCTAACCATTATCTGGACGCTCTGGACTGGCTCAAGCATCCCAAGAATTTCCAAGCTATTTCTCGTGCCAATTTCCTGGAATACAAGCTGAGTTCCTGTTGATGAGTTCCTTTATTCTCCTTGAGTAAGGTCACACGGGCAGTAAGATTTAGGATTGTAAAGTGTTGGTAACTTTAAAAATACACCAACCACCAACAAACTTTACATTGGTGACCCCAGAGTGACCTTATCGTCACGCGAGTAGAGGTTGTGTGTCACGGTCGAAGGTTATTGATGTCGCATCGTCCACGGTTAGAGGACATTCATCCGGTACGAGAAGCAACGCAGTCTGAAGACCAAGTCAAATAGAGGTTAGCAAATTCGGGTTAGAAAATATCGCAGAGTTGCAACTACTAGTCTTAACAACAAGCTATCTAGGCATATTACAACATGGCGAGTGGTATTTCAATAGATTTTATCAAGCCATTTACTGGCAAAAGCGATGTAATGACTTGGTTAGAGAAAGTCACCTTGATTACTCGACTACAGAAAGTATCTGATTTAGCTATGTTTATCCCATTGTATCTAGAAGGTGATGCACTTGCATTGTATATGGAGTTGAGTGACGGGGACAAAGCAAGTGCAGATAAAATCAAGGAGAAATTGCAGATTGCCTTTGACAATCCGTTTGTTGCATATGGTAAACTTCTCAACATGAAGTGGGCTGCAGAACCTGTAGATGTATTTGCTAATGAACTTAAACGCTTGGCAAGGTTGGCGATGCATGGTGATGCAGGGCTAGACAGAGCAATCAAGCTGTCCTTCATCAAAGGATTCCCAGATCATATTAGTGTTGACCTTAAGCGGATACCCAACGTGCTGAAACTGGAAATTAGTGAATTTATTGCTCAAGCCAGAATTCTAACTGCCAATCAGCGAGGCGGCGTAGCCGCCGTGACGGTTGGGGAAGCGATGAGAGAAAAGCGGAGTAAAGCTGGCAGCGGCCAGTTCAGGGGACAATGCTTTCGGTGTGGAGGACCTCACATGATCAGGAATTGTAACAAGCAAGTGGTGAGATGTT
>VCRD01001697.1:105495-119409 GCA_006783055.1 Trinorchestia longiramus | reverse complement strand
CTTAAATCTACTTATTGGAGATGTTTGTTTCAAACAGTGGAACTGAATTATTTACTTCTAGCCTTGTTAGCCAAAGGTTTTTAAACCAGTAATTCAGAGACCAAAATTAGTGTACATGTTGGAGCTTTAGACGTACTCTCAGGTATGACAAAATATATTTACGAAAATTTTCAGCTAGCAATAGTTCAGGACTGATACATCACTCACATTATGTAAGAATCCAAGCTGATGGCGAGCTCCTCCACGAGACTTTGGAACAGAACGCAGTGCAGGCATCCATGAGGTGTCTTCGATTCCCTCCAAAGCGCGTTCACTGAGCACAGTAATTTCTCCCGTCTCTTGGCTTCGATTCGTGACATCATATTTGTTTCCCCCATCGCGATTTTGTGCTCCTGTTGCAGGGGTTGCAGCAACTCTCCTTTGATGTTGCGACGTCGTCTTACACTCATTTCCTTGCCCACATTCCATCCTTCAAATTCTGTCGCCTTGGTGCGGGATTTTGTGTTGGGATCTGCATTTTCACGTGAACTCAATAAATGTCCTTTAGAATGAAGACTCGATAGTATCTGAGTTCTCGGGACATTGAAAATACTCGACTCAGTGTTTGTTTCTCTCAAGCTATTAACATCAACATAAGCGTCGTACTGGTGGTCGTTTCTGCTTTGTAATGGTGCCGTATCTCCGTACAAATACGGCTCGCCCTTCTCGTGTACTATTTGACTATCCTGGTTCTTTCGCCAGGTTTCATTGATTTTCATATTATTATTTGATTTTTGAATGTGACTAGAATTTGTTTCAGGTTTTTCAGCGCTCAAATTTCTGAATCTGAAAATATTCAAACTTGAGTTAGCATCGCGCATATCGTCATCATACGACTTAAAATCACCCATTTCATCCTCACTGAAATTGCTATGAATCATCAAAACTCTGCCTCGCTGGTCATTAAGTACTTCAACAGAGGCTGCACTATTTTCCCCTAAGGTCAGCTGTGAATTGATGAGGGTTAAAATTTCTTCACTCGTCAGATTTTCGATGTCAACCGCTTCATTCTCACCTAGCAAAACATGGTGGGTAAAAACTCCAGACTCTCTCAACGCTGCAGTTTCTTCTTCTTCGGATTCAATCGGTGACTTTGTATGAACTGCAAGTTGGATGTTAGAATTATGTTGGTGCTCGTGTGAGTGATCGTGGTGATGGTGATGCTTATGACGGTGAATGACGGTTTTTTCCTCTTTCACGACATGTTTTTTCTTATGTGGTTTCTTTCCTTGGATGTTAATTTCGTATCCATCATTCCCCATTGGTCCCGGTAAGCCTTGCATACCTTTGCTCCCTATTTCTCCTTCAGAAACATCTCCAGGCTTCCCTTTATGTCCCTTCTTACCTTGTTTTCCCTTTGACCCTTTTATGCCCTTTGGTCCACGGTCTCCTGGATGGCCTTTGGATCCTTTAATTCCTTGTGAGCCCATCATACCTAACTTCCCAATAAAACCGTTCCTCCCAATGTCTCCTTGTTCTCCCTTATTTCCATGAATCCCACGCATCCCATGATACCCCTTCCACCCCTCCCAACCCTTCTCTCCTTTAGGGCCTCTTGGCCCTTCCAGGGGCATGAAATGAATGACATAAGCGAGACATCCGATGAGGCCATAAGTCAAAACTGCTACTGTTATTTTGAGTGGGTATAAAAATTTCAAGTCGTTGCCCGAGTCTTCCTGATTAATTACAAACACTTCAGTGTCATCGACATACGGGCGGTCGTCCCTTGAGATACCTGTTGGAGGTATAGCGTTGATAACTGGTAGAAATCTTTTTATCCTTAACCTACCGTCTGTGCTAAAAATTTTG
This sequence comes from Trinorchestia longiramus, assembly GCA_006783055.1. Taxonomy (NCBI): domain Eukaryota; kingdom Metazoa; phylum Arthropoda; class Malacostraca; order Amphipoda; family Talitridae; genus Trinorchestia; species Trinorchestia longiramus. Next base: position 117,561 of record VCRD01001697.1, on the reverse strand, counting down.
TCTGGTATTTTCTTCATAGCAGCTTCTGTTGCGGTAACGCACCGAAGCAGTTCGGAGGAGCTAACGTGTAGTATTTGCTCGCAAATAATCCGTGTATAGTTTTCAAGCTTTTTTATTTTTAATACATTTATTATTGTCAACATTTGCTCCATTCGTAAACTTACATAATCGACCAAGTCGTTGTCTAAGCGATCGATCAAATACAGAGCATCTGATACTTCTATCACAGGAAGCTGCTTAATATTTCTTGGACAGTTTTTGGAAATTTCTTGAAGAGAAGTCAAAAATTGTGCAAAAGTGAAAATTTGCCATTTCCATCTAGGTTCAGTCGCATGATTTTTCTTTTGCACAATTTTCAGAAATAAATCATTTATTAAGTTCATGAGAGCTTGGTGCAGTTTTCGTTTCCAATGATGAGAACAGGTGCGAGAAATTCCAAATGTGTGGAATATTTCGTTGAAGCTCAGCAAGCTGCGTAAAAAATGAGAATGAGAAGATACTTCCAGGGTTGTAACCTTATCTGCATTTCTCTTTATGAATTTATTCATTGTATTCTTCCAGCTGAGCGGCTTACATTTGTGCATCGGAACCTTGTTATGATAATCGTCTTCGGAGTCTGGATAAGCATCCATGTAGTCCCCCTCTACATTGCTCTTATGAACCTTTTGTCGACCTGGAGTTTCTTCATCATCGCGAATGCTATTTAAGGATGGACGTACAAATGTTTCATCCACATTAGGTTGGCTGAAATTTTTTTCGAAGGATGAATGACCTTCGATGTCAATCAATACAGAAGCATATGATGCAGCTCTTGAAGAATTTTCCGGTATTTTTTCTGAGATCCCTGGCTGCCTAAACCAAATGAAGTAACAACCAACATGCACGAGCGCGATGCCCACAAACTGTCGGGTGGACAGCTTCCTCATGATGACGTGTTCCTGTTACGTCAATAATTAATAAAAATTATAACACCGGCGTGAGAATTGGGTTAACCATTATTATCAATAAGGTTGAACTTTCTTGAATGACTACCAATCAATGGACATAAACTAATTTGACAGTTGAATGTGCAATTAAAGAACATACATGAGACCAGAAATATTAGGTACTGCAATCATTTTAACTTCTGAAAAACTAATGATATTACTTTCAAAAACCATTATTTAACAATGAATCCTTAAGTAACAAACACTAATTCAGAAAAGTTATAAATTAAAATCGCGTATATTTAGCCACTTACCGCTAAGTTGAGAAAGTTGAGAGTTTCATCGTATGATCGTTTGTGCCTCTCTGACCACGTATCTTATTAGACTGCAAGCTATCATAGCTCCATCAGTTGCCAAGTTAAGCAACAAGGAAAACCAGACCGTGGCTGTAGGGATGCAGTACTTCTCTTTCGTCTAAATACATTAATCGCGTTCTTTCACGAGTAGCTCTTCAAGGTTTTTGTTTCACCACGTTATACTGCAGACGAAATATGTGTATACTGAGATCAATAATGCGCAATTACATATAAAAAAGTGTTTGTGCAAGCGATTTAAATCTCTACAACCACCAACTCAACTCAAAGTGACATTAGCACTGTTCAAGTGCGAAGGCGACAAAAATTTTTAAACATCGAGTTGCGTCTCTGTGGATGTACATGTCAAGAAGGGGTTTGAATGATCCAGTAAATAAGTACATGGGGATCTGATAGGCTTATTGTGTCCTAGAGACTGCACTTGTAACAGAGCTCCCACTTGCGATGCCTGCCTTGCTGCAGCAACCGCGGGAATGAACGAATGGCGTTGCGGAACCGGACTCGAGCTCCAACAGACGTGGTGCGGTTGTTGATGTTCACAAGTGCCGGCCGAGCAAGTCAGACACCAGACAAGAACGTTTCTATGGTAAAGTTCATTATACGGAGAAGAAAAGTCGTTGCACAATACTGCATAAGCTTAAAAGAAATTTAGGTTGATAATAGATGGTTGGTTTTTAATTTGACTTGAAAAATTCCGTTTAGAAACTCAGGGTCTTATTACTCATCATAAAGCAGCTTCTAAAAATTAATATTATGGAAATACCTTTAGGTCGTACAAACATTTACAATGCTTTAAGAATAATAAGAGGAAGCTTATTTAAAATACTTTGATTCCGGTACATCAAAATCTTTAAAACATTTCATTTGAATTCTTTGTTTCAATAATTAAAAATACAATTATAGAAATCATTTTTCATGAGGCTCTTGTAGTGTGAATGTGAAATGTATGTGTACATAAACCTTTTTTTCATTAGAAAAAGTCCCTCACGTAGAAATAGGAGGTTATTTCTATTTTTCTTGATTAATAATTTGATAAAACTCCATTGAAAATCACACATTTCATAGGAGTGAAACTATTTAAAAGTTATGTTACAATTAGATGACACAATTCGCGCTATAATTACGATGCATATTTTACGAAGAAATTCGCAATATATTAAAAGGGCTTATTTTGATAACTTCACTTTGTTGTACACGTCTATCCTCTTTTCCCCATCCTTCCCCTTTTCCCACTTCTTCTCTTTCTACTTCTCCCTCTCCTTCTGTGCGTCCTCCTCCCCTACCCCCGCCTGTCACTCCTCCTCCCTTTCATCTTTCCTCTCCTTTTTCCCCTTCCCAACCTTCTCCTCATACTCCTTTGCTTCCTCCTCCATCTCCTCTTTCTCCTCCTTCTCCTTTTCCTCTTCTCTTCCTCTTCCACGTTTTTGATCTCAGGATAAACTTTAATAAAAGAGTTCAGGCATTTTAGGTATGAATTTATCAAGCTTTTGCCACGCTCTGTTGCTAGCCAAGTAAGGCAAATTACATGGCAGTTTCTTGAAAACACAACGGCAAAAAACATCATTTGAACTATTACCTACCTTAAAAAGTAGAGTACTACATTGCTTTTACGATGAATAAACAAGATGAATTGATATGCAGCAGTTTGAACTGGATAATTAAAGTGGAGCATATATGAAGAGGCTAAAAAACACGCTGCTGGGGTAAACAAAACTAATTAAAATACAACCAGCTTTAAAAGGATCATGCAAGTCTTACGTAAATGAAGAAATACGAAATAACAGAAAGCTCTATCGAGCTGTGTTCAAAACGCTGAGTTTCCAATACATTCGCGAAACTTTTGAACTGAATGGCGGCCGTAAAATGGCGTCTCTTATTTATTATTCAATTTTGGCATCTAAGACCCCTCTACAAAATACTAAGAACACTAAACACATTAGTTTGACATTGGTAAGATACAGAGTGTATTATGTAACACCTCAAGCCTCTGTGAACACAAGGTCCATACAACTACCGTAGTTTTCCACACTTAGAGCGTGTGTGACATTTAATGTGGGCCTGATGAAGTAGTTGGATCTGTAGTGAGTTTTTATGCTCAAATGACTGAGTAAAATATGAAAATAGAATTTGTAAGCTGGAAGTAATATGTTCGTGAGAGCAGCCCATAAATGTTACTTGGCAAGCTAGTTAGTCATCAAGTTTATTGAAACAGTAATCTGGATTACTGAATGAAATCATCAAATTAAAAACCTGCGTTTATGTAATCAATGTAAATTATAACAAAATCAACTACTGTATTGAAATTCCTAGCTTATAAAATGAATACTAACAATTACCAGCAATTGTCCGCGATAACGACAGTGGTAATTTTTCTCCCGTTGATCAGTAAATTACCCAACTCCTAATTTTGCTTAAACAGTAACCACTCTACTGCAATTAAAGTTGATGCTCGAATCATCTGATAATGAATGTGGCTGAAATTTATATATTTATACGAATATAAAGCTCAAATTTTCATTCGTACAATTAAAATCGTTGTACCTCTTTGCTATCATTATTTATTGTATAGTGATGCCAATTTATCTTTGAAAATTAATGGGTGCATCTGCCCACAGCTATCAAATATAGCTGGTATGCCAGCACTGAAACGATTTTTAATGCAGCACTACAAAAACGAGTAATTTTTGGCATATATAATTGTACGTCATGTAATGCACGAGGCAAGCATTCTTGCAGTTGCCTCAGGAAGACGATGTCTTTTGCAATGTACTCGTGATATTGTTGTGATTTCTTCCACACTTCAGTAAGACCATGTAAGTTAAAAGTTTGATTTAAATTTCATTGCAGGCATAAATGTTGTTGCATTGTTGAAATATTTTAATCAAAATAAGGGTTGAATTCAAACAAGTTTATTTGAAGGAGAAACCGCCCGATTAGCAGAGAACACACCGCTTGACGTCCACTGTACTGAGTATTAATTGTAGTACGCGATATTTTCCTGAGGAACTCGATCAATTTATCATCTCAAAATTTCAACTGTGTCCTGTCTGCAACGAAAATTTTCTCTAGACTACTGATCCAAATCCACTGTCCAGTCAAAGCTTAAAAATGTTTAAGCCATATATCATGATAAATGCCAACTGTCGGTACATAAGGCCGTTGTAATACATAAGCCTGTGTCGTATATGAGCCCTGTTGTAGTATATACGCATGTGGTAGTACATAAGCCTGCTGTCGTAATAAGCCCTGTTGTAGTATATACGCATGTTGTAATACATAAGCCTGTTGTAGTATAAAGGTACATTGTAATACATAGACCCGTTGTAGTACATAAGCAAGCTACCTGAAGAAAATACCAAGCATAGTTCCAACTAATCTACATGCTGCTAACTTGAAGTCCGCCGAAAAAGTAGCATAAAACCTGTGTTTAAATGCTATACATAATGCAGCACTCCATGTTCTCGAGCTGCGCAATTTTTCAGATTTTCTAGCTCGTCAATAAATTTTCTCTTCTCAAAATATGAAATGTCATATTTCCGGCAACTGCAATGAAAAATTACTCCGATTCTTTACATTAATCAGTGTCATGACGACCGAGGATGATATTAAACAAAATATGTTCATTTAACACAGCTTCCAACTAATTAGGATTAAAGGTTTGGATAATCCTTTCGGAAAATCATGAGTTCGAGCACTGAAACCTAACCTGAATATATGTATTTAAAGTAGCTGCCCAATAATATTTGATATTTTATACACTGTAATTCACTATATACATGTAATTCACTGAAGTAAATATTGTCCACTCTCGTAGTGAAGACAGCTCACATAGAGCTCCATGTGCATACATCAAGTTTGAACTTGTCGTTTATGATACAGCACTGTTTGCTCATAAGAATATACTCGCAAAAAGAATGCATTAGTCCGGACTCCCAATAAAAATGAACTGCCAAAATCACCGGACCTTGTTCAGCTAGCGGGTTCGCGAGCAAAACAGGTTATTCTCGCCGTTTGTAACGGAGATGATTTCGTAAAAAATGTCCGTACATTTTCCTGCCGTTTTTTCATCGGATGAATTCAAGACAATCCAGTTTGAAGACCTACTTCATAGAAAGCCTTTCCGATAGTTTATTTTTAACTGATTACTATCACAAACCATTGACAAACGGATTTTATATTTAAAAAAATACGGTACATTATGATAACATAATTTATTTTATGGACTAGCATGAATGTTTTACAAAATTTAAAGATTCTTAAGTTACAGAGTTTGGTAGTACGCGTAGAATTGACAACGCAATACGGTAGCATGATATTTATGCAACACGCTTTCCGAAAAGCAACCTTTTACCTCAGTGCCATTGTTTGAACAACTCAGCAAACCGAATATCAAAATCTAACTCAGCAAATAATAGTAAAAAATCCCCTTTTTAACAAAACGCAGGTTCAAAGAAATGAGAGGACTGCCAAGAAGAAAAAGTGTTCACTGTGGAGTTCACGCCTCTCCTGCCACGGGAAAATCCTCGAGTGCATCATCTGGTTCACAGAAGCAAAACTCAGCACTCGTCCACAGCGCTGTGTCGTGTCAGTGAGGCTGAGAACCAGGTAGCTGCTAGCACGTACACCAAACCAACTCGTCGTGCAGGGACAACCGGCTGTTCAATTCAGGGAAATTTGGATCTTCGTTCCAGCTGAGATATTTTCAAGATTTCAAAACTTTGACGGAAGAAAAAAAATTTCCGCATAATTTTGGATGTATTGAAAGCACTTATCTTATTTTTAAATTTTTAATTAAAAGAAAAGATCCATACAATAGTCCTGTTTTTCTACATTTGTATTAAATTCTTCAGAATTGTCAGAATAGAGTGGCTTAGTCATCAGGCATTTTGAAACCGCTGGTATAGAGTAGCATATTTATTCTGTGCTACAGAATGTGTGATACAGTCTGTGTACTAACAACAAGGATTATTTTCTTCTCAGCTTTCATTGACAAATGCTACAAAAACAAACTGAAGTGAAAAATACGCACTACATGTACATGCTACGTCAGTTGCCGGCTGTTGAAGACATGATATTTTTCATCCCATTTGCTATAACTTTTAACTTTTTTCGATATTGTGAAACATTTGTAATCAGTAGGAGAGAAGTTCTTGCCAAGAGTATGCACTGCAGAAATAACCGATTTAAAACCTGCTCTAAAAAAATTATTCAGGTCAAAGAAAATTTATGTTATGCACATTCTTCCTTCGTAAAAAATAACTTGAAGTAAGCCTGGTCAGCTTCCAGGGTAATTTTGATCATCCTACATATAAAATGAGATTTTAGGTCGGTGCTCTACAATCATCTAAATCTTAATGAAGCTAACTACATAATAGGGGAATAGCATTAGACTAAACAACTGAACTTAATCTGATTCTAAAGCAATAAAAAGGGTAATTTTTCTAACAACTTTAAATTTTATGCCCAGAAAAATGAAAAATTATGGCAACACCTGCAAAAATGTACCCAATTTTTATCTTTATCATATCTCCAGTTGAAATTAAGATATTTCAAGACTTTATTTCATACTATAGCAAATTTTGTTTTTCATTCACACAAGAAATTTTGTAAATGTTTAGTGAATTATGTGTGTACAGTGAGAAGTTGAATGAACAGGGGTAGATTATGACTTGGACAAAGGAATTATTGCAATAACATTATTGGTATTTTTGTCTTTATTTCCAGTTTTCTAAACAACTTTAATAAATAATAATAATAACAATGAATCATAATAATGTTCAAAATAAACTTTAATAAAATATAAATCAACCTTTGGTATCCTTCAACATGACCACCGCTCCTCTTACTATTATACAAATATTAGCTCGATTCATCATAACACCAACTGCTTTCCGGATCATTGCTCGATCGTTCTTCAATCTCCCAAATACATTCTCTACTCGTTCTCGCAGTATTTTCAATGTTGGAGGTAGCCTTTTAAATACGATATTCACAACATATCCAAAAAAAGGAAAAAATCATATGGGATTAGGTTTGGACTTTTTGGTGGCCACTCAACATCAAATCAAATTACTGCACAATAATCTAGGTTCTTTGAAAGATTAGTAGTCACTGATGAGGTTGCATTTTCAATGAATGGACGTGTTAATACTCAAAATACAAGGTTTTGGTCTATTAATCCACCCGAAGAAAATGCTTTTAAAAAGAGCATACGAAGAGAGAAGCTTTCCATGTGGGCGGGTCTTTGCAGCAATGGAACTGTTATTGGACCCTTCTTGTTTGATAAAACTTTGACAGGAGAACTCTATTTAGAAATGTTAAATGAATCAATACTTCCATCATTGGAGCTGGTTTACAACGGCAATCAATTCAGACATATTTGGTTTCAGCAAGACGGAGCACCAGTTCATCGACGCAACATAGGCAAAAACAAGTTACGTTAAGTATTTGGACACCGGGTTCTAGCATTAGGATTTGATGTTGAGTGCTATCATCATACATTTTTTCGGGACACTCCGTACATAAAATCTGAGGACTTTGCTTGCTAAGCCTAAAAAGGGTTTATTTGCAGCATATACATATATAACGATATTGAGTTTGTCGCATTTGTATTTGTTTTTTTCCCTAATCGTTTGACATTTAAATGAAGAGAAGAATATAGTGTTGCAAAAAATCAAGCAAAAACATAATTTCGAATGATGAAGCGCTCAGTTTGGAGAGGAACGAGTGGACTTTATTACTATATTCAATTAAATGATCAAAATACGACGTCACGGACATCGTGTTCCAATTCGACCACTCTTCATTCAGCCTAATCTTGTTCGAAGCTACATTTTGCGACGTAATTCGAATTTCAATATGTGTATTATGATTCACTCCATGCATCATCATATGCTATGGCCTCCGATCGTCTCCAATAGTCTGCATTAAAAATGCATTTGAAAACCCTTGAAGAAATTAATCACGCTCAAGTTCCGTGTTTGATGCCAACCCAAAGTGGAAATGAAATTCTCATAATTATTTTCCTCACATCACTTGTGTTAAAGAACACTTCCGTCACCAGTTCATTAGTTGCTTGATGAGTTGGAAACTTTTTCTCGTCAAAAGCGTGAGATTTCAATTTTATAGGGAGATTTATTAGATTCAAATAACTCATACTTTTTAGCGTTTTTATTTGTGATGGTGCTTGTGGAAATGATGAATATCCTGACCATGATGTTTGCTTCCATATCGATGATGTTTTTGATGACTTCCTCCGTGTTTGTGACGCTTATGATGTCCGCCGTGTCTATGCTGACCGAAGCGATAATTATCGTGCTCCTCTGAATAATCATTATCCCCATAGGGGTCATACTTTTGGTGTTTCTCTTGACCAGCAATGTCCATTAGAAACCCAGGAAAGCCTTTTGGCCCTTCAGCACCTTTGAATCCCTTCTCGCCGACGTCTCCGTTCACTGTTACTCCAGGATATCCTTTAAGTCCCTGTTCTCCTTTTTTTCCTTTTTCGCCTCTCATTCCCGAGATTCCATAATCTCCTTCATCACCTTTCAATCCTCTCAGTCCATTCCATCCCGCCCACCCTTTCTGTCCCTTGAAGCCTGCCAAACCCATATCTCCGCGCATTCCATTCTGTCCGTAGTCGCCGAGCACACCTCGATAGCCTTTCCAACCATTCCATCCTTTTTCACCCTTTATGCCTTTCGTTCCTTCCAAGGGCATTAAATAGATGGCACAAGTAAGTAAACCAATCAATCCATATGTAAGAATTACGAGCCCCACTTTGAGTGGATATAGATACTTGAGATCTTTGGATTGATCATCTTCCTCAATAATTAATACATCAGTGGTTGTTGATCCTCCACTTCTTTCCAGTATTTCATCAAAGTCAAACCAGGGCAGAAATCGCTTCATCCTCGGATGAAGGAAATGACTTGACCGATCAGCCATTGCATTTTTATGACCTTTTTTAATCCATCCTGGAAGTATTTGGGCATGCACTTTGCGCACAAGTGATAGAAAATTGCGAATATTATTCACAGTGAGAGACTTATCCGGTATAACCTTCATGAAGCTGCTTTGTTTAGTGGGGGTAAAATTACAAGCAATTTCCATTGCAAAAAGTTTTACTAAATCAATTATCCCCCAAGTATGTTCTTCTGCAAAACCATGCTCCACTCGATCCACTGATCTAAATTTATCACATTTTGAGTGAGGAAGTACCGCCTCTATCACAGAAAAAAAAATCGTCAGCAATTTTGAAAAGTTATTTCCAGTCTCAACTTGTGATGACACATAACGTTTTATAAATTTCAAAATGTTATGGTTGATTAAATAATGCCAATCAGTATCAACCTGTCTGTATTTTACAGCATTTTCCTCCAAAAATACCAGATTTGTCCGAAGAAATCTTGATGGTAATTGAGGAGTACCCCTCTTTTTTCCGTCTCCGCTGTTCTGATGCACAGCATTATTTAGTTCATTTGCATGAGAACTTTTCATCCAAAAGTTGACCGTTTTGTTTCGATTTTCTACACTGTAACTTTGAACTGAGAGTAATCCTACGGTCAAATTATTATCTGATATTTGTATTCCATCAGTGATAGTATTTTCAACTGTAGTAAGAGGCTTTCGTGTTTTCATATACTGCTGGCCAGGCCACAAAACACCACCAACCATTTCGTTTACATTGGCACCTCCTATTCTAGAAACGTTCTTCTTAACACTTTGTTCATTTCTACTAATACTCAATTTCTCAATACTATTTCTTCCTTCAAAACTTTGGGTAGCATAATCACGTTCAGTTACAGAACAGTTCTTATAGCAGCAGGATAATGTTTCATGGAAGCTACTTCCGCCATTTCTAACAACACCCGCAAACTCGCCACTTTGAGTTCTCGCAGTAATTCTGAAACGGATAGAGTCATTTTTTCCATCAAAATCTGAGGCACCAGTTACTTCATAAGTTCTGACACCGTCTTCTGCCGCCACTGCGACTGTTGCAGTTCGCCAGAAAACACGACCGAGGAAAATAAGGTAGAAAAGGACGTACCTCACCCAGTTCTGCAGGTCTGCCGAGGTCTTCTTGATCCACATTTTGGCTCTGCGACTAAAGATACAGAGCAACTTGAGTAAACAATTGATAATGAAGATCAGTTTGGTAACTCATCAGATTTTACCATAAATATATTTTTTTATCTTAGCATACACTGAAATTAGAGTAAAATGGCTTAGAGGGTAATAACGTTGTGGTTGGGAACATGTTTTGCTAAATATTGTCAGTGCATCATCTACAAATGATAACATTTATTTTAAAACATTTGAAAAATACACTGTAATTAAACACCTTAAAAATACTGTTGTTGCGAAGAAAATGTGGTACTAAATGTTATCATTATATCATCTAAAACTTGATCACATTTCTTTGAAACGTTATTAGAGCTGAATCCTATCCTTTATTAGAGCTCCTCCTATAAAAATGCGTGTTTGCACTTTACATCAACCTGCTTATTTCGAGTGACTTCGGTACGAACTCTAGGTGACAACGGGAATGTTGGATTATACGCTCAAACCATTAAAAATGTTACTTCGAAGAGTGGTAAACTAGCCAGCATGTCTAAAAATTTATAGTTTCCTATTCATGGCCCACGAGAACTACACAAGTGCTGCAAAAACCTGACAATCGTTTCATTTTGAGAATCATAGCTCAAGTATAAAAGCTCTAAGATTATTATTTGAAGACGTATTTTCACTGCAATTTGAACAGCATCCTGCGAGCGAGGTTGTGAAGACATTTGTACACACGACACAATGTTGGCGATGTTGTCATGCATGCAAGCTCTCAGGGATATAAGTGCTTCAAAAATTCTAAACTTTAGTCATGCGATCACTAACTGGAACTCCATGCGTATTTATGCAAACATAATTACACACTCACTGAAATCTTTAGCAAAGCAGTAAATTTTTCACCGCCACGTACTTTTCTCCGGACGGTGATCCTGACAGGACTGCTGCCACCGCCCATAACTGAGATGTCACTGATGGTGCTCAGTTGCGTCACTGATTGTTCTCAGTTGCGTCACTGATTGTTCTCAGTTGCGTCACTGATGATTCTCAGTTACGTCACCGATGATGCTCTGTACTGGTTTCTCTCAGTAGCGTCACAGAAGATTGTAAACGACGCCCTTTAAGATTCTGGGCAGTAGTTCTGATGTGTGTCGCTGACCCGCTGAAGTTGATCAGCTGGAGAGCTAACTAGCTAACGATTTTTCCTCACTCTTTAGACAATTGTTACCTGCTCAGCAGCAGACACTACTGTACTATTATACTCTATGAACCCCTCACTATTGTCAACTGTGCGATCCACTGCAAACTATTTTCTCAAGTATGTGACTGACAGATCTCAGTTGTGCCACTGAAGGAGCTGACGAGCCTCAGCGGATACTGAGACGCGCCTTGTTTCCGTACTTCCAGCACAAGCGCTGCCCAAGCAGTGGATGTCCTGGAATCCTGCAGCTCCAACCAGGGTTGCCAGAATTGTTACGTTCGTAACGAAAGTGTTACTTTTTGCTTGTAAATCTTCATGTTGTTACTTTTGTTATGACTTTAACAGAAGTTGTTACTTTTTCAACATTCAAAGTTGGTTCATATTTCAAACGCATATGCAAAGTATGTATTCAAAACACGTTTTGTTCTGCTGCATCCCATCGCAGCACCGCTGTACAGTTCGATAGTATCATAGCTGGGCCAGTAGCAAGTAACAGCTTGAA
>VCRD01001697.1:93334-105480 GCA_006783055.1 Trinorchestia longiramus | reverse complement strand
CGGATGTAGGAGCTACTTTTTGAAAGGTGAATAGAGATTTTTATTCTTTTATCTATGTATGCAGAGAAAATGAACATAGTAATCGAAAACGATTTTTGTTTGTGTTAGAATTTAGCGAACTAATCCAAAAAATTGCTACGCTTGATCAATATTCTGTTAAAAATATATAAGTTCTACTGCAAAAAATCTATAATTTTCATGATATAGAAGAAATATCTTCAATAAGCGCATAATGAGTTTAGCAACATATTGCAATAACGCATAATAGGGTATTGATATAAAAATAGTGCGATTATTTAGAAATTTTTAAAATTTGTTACGTTTTTGACAAATTTGTTACGTTTTGAGATTAGAAGTTGTTACTATTCACGAAAACCTTCTGGCAACCCTGGCTCCAACGCACTCCTCGCCCTCCTTCCCCACACACACGGTCCTCTCCCTCACCTGCAGTCGATGTGGTGCCTGCCATTTCCTCCAGCACGAGCATGCGTTGCTTTCAAGAACACATTCATTAATCCCCGCAACGTGAGAGAAGAGTTCAACATGTGTTCATTAATCCCCTTTTTAATTCGCTGAAGAATATAATAGAATCAAATAGAATAAAGCAATAGAAACGAGCCGTTTGACCCATTCTTGGGTCGATACTCGCGTCCCATGTCGTCTAAAGTAAAAGCATCAATCACGCACGTATACCTCAATCACTTTTGCCAATTCAATCATGTACACGCACTTCACTTACGCACAGGCATTTCAGTCACGTATATGTATCACAATCATACACTGGCCCCAGGAGTTAGGGACATAAAATTACTACGTTATAATATTTCGCGGTTCCTAATCCAACATTTGTCAAGACGATTTTTGAATGTATTCACAGTGCCAACAGAAGCGATGTTTCGGGAAGCTGGTTCTAAGTTGCAGCAATTTAACGGGAAAGAAGTTTATAGCATGGGATGTCTGAAGTTTCTTATTGTGAAGAGCCTTTCGGAGCTACCATGAACACAGATGCCTTGATTTTATTTATTTTCATGCCATATTGACCAGCTTCCGAACTGCAATGATTCAGCGTGGATGAGGTGTTAAAAAAATTATACGAATTGGGCATAATGTATTTCATTTAAATGAGTTCTTTTTTTCAATTTTAATCATCCTAAAACTGTTTCTTATAACAGAGAGATAGTTCAGCTGAAACCCATTTTTACACGATATGGAAGTGTAGTTATTGTAGTTCTCAAGATAACTTATTCACCAGCAGATTACTCACTACGGTTCTACGTGCGTCTACAAGTCAGAGCTGACTACGCCTGACTGACACGGGTGAACATAACCTCATATTAGAATCTTGGCTTAAATAAAATACATCCCTGGCCTAAGAAACTAGCTTTCCCCCGAAAATTTCAAACTCTCTGATGTTTAATTCACATCTGAAATTTAACTCGTTTTGCAGTCTTCACTCTGCGTAATTGTATCTTCAACATCCCCTACGGCAAGCAGATTTCACTGTATGATATTGTATCTTCAACATCACATACTGTTTGTAGTTTTCACCAGAATAAATTTATCATGAGCAATATTTGCTCAAACAAAATCCACGATGGTATTCACAGCAATCTATGACTGTTTCTGTTCCTCAAATTAATTTTTTGCGAGTGCCGCATCAACGAGTCAGCGTTCGAGTGAAAATTGTTCTTCTCCATGAATATTTTCAGGAGAACAGCATTGCCATTTAGGTGTTAATATCTATTCACGAGTGATGTTGGCAACTATATCAAATTCTCAAGCAGAAAACAAAATATGTTCTTCCTATGGATGTACAGGATTGTGCACTGGTTGCACATTTTCCACGTTTCAAAATATGCTCAAATAAAAGAACTTAATCATCTAGAGAATCAATTTTTAGAAAATTGCACCCATACTAGTTATGGCTCTATCTTCTCACTGTTGATATCAAAGACTAGGATGAGGATAGTATTCAGTATTCTGCATCTTGGCTATCCTCATGCCCTCAGAAAATAATAATTCCTTAGAACTTCAAGCATTAGTAATGACACAGTACCTAATAATAAAAACTACCAAAACCAATTACTGGTTGATGAAACATCTTCTACGCTAGATGTCGATTAGCTAAATAGTACGTACTTCGAAATGGCTTCTTTGAGCCGCCTGTTACTGCAAAAAAACGCGCAATATGGTCTTAGGCAATCTGTAAGAACATCAGGGAACATGAGTCATATTTAACGCGTATTATTAATTACTATGCTTCACAAATCATGAAGAGTTACTCGGATAAATATTTTTATCATTCAATGACAAAAATCAGTAATGTTTTGACTCCATGTTCTATTAATTCTACGTATGTTTACAATTATAGCACGTCATTAAAATGTACATTTTGGAATCTTACTTGAAGAAGTTCAATGGAAAGAATTGTTGTAACACAATTTAAGATACTCATATACAAGTGTCTCTCACTGAAAAATAGATTTGCGCTCAATATCAGATACAAATAATATCATTGGTAAAGACACGAGAGTTGTATGAAAATTTAGGACTTCAAATGTTATGTTCCAAGTTGGAAGCCTGAATTGAAGCAGATACCAAGTTAGAAGCCTCCCCAAGTCTGGGAAGGACCCCAGAACCCGAAGGTTCTGGGGTCCTCCTTAGGAGGTCATGTGCTATGTATCAACTGGGTTAGGATACTGATAGATCATGAAACGCTTCAGTACTGCAGAGTAAAAGTTTTGAGGTGTTTTTGGAGGTGGAGTACCGTGAAGATTAGAATCCCCCGGGGTTGTAGCTTCAGGAAGGTTCGTCATGGGAGGTCCTCTTCTTCTTTGCTGGTGGTCCCTTCACCAGTCGTTTCCTTCTTTTTTCTTGCCTTCATAGCAGTGCGTAGAATGAGTCCAAAAGCCACAAGGACGTGTCCACGGACATTCCCCAGGTTGTGCTGAAGGGCCGTGGCAGTCGCAGCAAAGACAGAGCGCTCAAGGTAGGTAAACTTGGTCTTGATTCACGTCTTGAGTTGGCGTAGTCGGCTCCCCATCCTCTTGGAAACGTGGTTGACGCATTCCTCCTTCACAACAGTGGTTGCTGAGTAGGGGCCTGCTTTGCCGTTCTGCGTTCTTTGCCTCCCTACCCCACAGGGGACCCCTTCCCACCCCTCCCACACCTCTTTCCCGTCCTCGTAGAACCCCAAAATTTTTATGGAACCTACGCAAGATGTTCATCTTTCATTATCTGTAAAAATACGCATTCGTGAAAAATGGAGATTTTGGCTAAATGAACCCGCCTGATCCCCTTAAAAATAAATTTTATTAAGAATGAACTTACGATTTTGTAGAGTCCCTATAATTTAAATTTACTAAAAAGCTATGTAAAAGTTAATGATGGAACGAATGTTATCATTACAGGCCTAGCACTCTATGCTAAATGGAGATTGCGAAACAAATCCTCATTCTTCCACCAAATGCGAGTATAATACCAATCAATGTAGACCTTCTATTACTCTAAGTCTTTTTCTACGTGAAAAGAGAATTAGTGTGTAGGAACTGGCTTCAGACACCTCTACAGAACTTCTAAACAACGTAGAATTTGGTACTGACCAGGCTAAACCATTACCAACCATTGGGCCTAGTATTACCGTGGAGATTTACAGAGAAAAACACAACACCATTGACCCCGTGTTCTGATTCACAGTTTGTCGGTGACTCTCAAATACGAAGCGACATTGTTTTTGGAAAGGTAAATCTCCATCCAAAAACACTGATGTCTTTGTTGATGGTAAAAAAGCATGATTGAAAGCTAATTCTCTTTAAAAAATATTTAGTAATGGTATCATGATGTTCATGGATTTCTGTAGCATTTAATGAAATTTTTTAATTCCAGGAATAAGTTCCCCTTTGGAAAGTATGTAAAGTTGTGCTACAAAATATGTTGTCATACTTCATTTAATCAAAATAACTGGGTTTTACCGGTTTTGGAAATACGTTGTCCTCCCGTCGCGCAGAAAAACTCGCTTACAAGGACCAATACGATTTCTTCCAGAGAGCAGATAACGGGTCAACACTCAACCGCATCTGCTCTTGCCATCAACCTCGGGATGGAGTCGCTTTCTGACCAATAAACAGTGAGGATCAGTTGCCATCAGTTGCCATGTGATTTCCAATTCTTCTTCCAGTTGCGTGAGAGTCGGTGTGTAGAACTCACTTCATTCATGCTTGGTCTTTCTGATTGCTAGTGAATACTCTAATCCTTTGTTCTTATCAAGTAATCGTAATTAAAAACACATTTACATACAGAGATTTTATGCAGTATCAGTTCTTTCGTTTAAAACGAGTGTTAACGGGTATTATGAATTGTGATAAATTAAATGTGGGCGCCAAATAAATAGTTAGGCTGTGTCTGAAACATTTTATGAAAAATGCTTATGGAAATTCTATCGCCGTTTAAAATATGGTTTGAAATTTGAGAAGTACGTCCTTTGCATATCATCACTGCGGCATAACATGGAGGTTCGTAAAAAATTATTTTTAAAATGATGATTGACAAATAATTTATTTCATTACTTCTAACTCGTACTTCACTATAGCATAATAAAATTTTATTCTAACGTACCTCATATTCGAAGCTTTGACATCTTGCATAGCATTGTTGAACAATGTATAAAAAGTCTACGGGTAGCAATATCCACGTTTCAATATTCATTTGCTCCAGTATTTCGGACGCTTCCGCGGATGCTGTAAACCGAGCACCACACCCGTGAAGAAGCGTCTTAAGCGTGCTAGGTAGCCTCATAATGTATGTGTAATCTTAACAGGCACTAGTAATGAGTATTTTATTAAGCTTTACCCTAAAAACTTAGAGCAGGGGAAAATATGTGTTCAAACACACAGAAAAATTTAATTTTATATACTTGTGTCGTGTGCTTCATTATCTTGCTTCTGAGGAAGTTTTCGTCCTAAGAAGCAGACGGCAGATTGTACCAGTGTAATGATATATTCTCTAAAGCAGGTAGTGAAACTCATCTTCTTCTTGATATGAGTACATTAAATGGAGTTTATTGACAACTCTCGGTAACTAACTCGAGAAAACTCTATGAGATACTAAGCGTGAATTAACGAGAACAATGACAAAATTAAGAGTAACCCGACAAAGCTGCAATTTCTTATCAACTAAAGAATATTGATTGTTTATTCACGAGGTGGAATGATCCGACCTCAGTCTACGGAGTCCGATACATGTTGAATCAGCAAATGCGTTAGAATCAGGCCTTGATTGGACGATTCAGCATAAAGCTTAGGGTCAGACATTCTATGATTAATAAGTCTTGATTCTGCACATCTGGCGAGACCATGCGATGGCGGACTGTATACTGACGCAACAAATCAAAAAAGTTGTTATTCACATAACAAATGTACAAAAGTGCGAGCATAATAACGAAATATGCATAGAAACTAAAGAAAGCTATTGTATTGGTGAATTAAAATATGCTCGTATTTTTTTAGACGCGAAAAAAGTTGTCGTACGGCGTAAATTTCAAATTTTAAAACTTTTCTATTGCTTTTAGTTTCAAAATTTTTCTAACAGAATGTTTTATAAAGTTTTAGGAAATCCTTCATTATTTTCCACCTAAAAATACGAACTCGACATTTCATTGGAACAAAGGTGAAGACTACAAGATAATGCCAGACCAAACCGATCTCAAATACGGGAAAATAGGAAGAGCTCGTACGCTTTGGCAGACAGTTCATTTAGGGCAGTGGTTCTTAACCTGGGTTCGATCGGACCCCAGGAGTTTTGTGAATCAGTTTCAGGAGTTCGGCGGAGGTCAAGACACACATCCGACTCATTTGATTCGTGATGACACGCCCCGCTTGGCCATCATTGGCTGCAGGTGATCACCCTACATCGCTTGGCCAATCTGTGCTGCAGGGAATTTGGTGCGCCCAATAGTCGACTTGTGACTGTCGTGATGGTACGCCTTGTGATTTCTTTCTTAATATTTTAATCCCCGTATACTTACTCTGTAGAGCAAAAAAGAAAATGGTCGGATGATTATGTACAATGTGGATTTACATGTATAACAGAACGTGATGGGAGTCAGCGTCCTAACTGCATGATTTGCAATCCTAAGTTGATCAATTCTAGTCTAGCACCGGCAAAACTAAGAGAACACTTTCTTAAGCTGTATGCAGATGGAAAATAAAACAAAAAACCAACACACTTTATTTCCAATCGAGTACACAGTACATAGACATTATTACATTGTTTTTTTCAAATTCTTAAGGTTAACATTCTAAGACTAAGGGTGATGGTGAAGCTCCATGCGACGCAAATCCCAGGAGGTTGATGGGTGTGTTCATGGGCGGTGAGTTGAGTGCTTACCGATAAGTGCGAGTTCACGGTGTGAAGATCAACGAGAAACAACTCGTGTTCATGGCCTAGTTTCGAACCTGCAGTCTTTCTGTATGAATCAGAGATCTGATACACAACACAGGCCGTAGACCACTCGACTACGGTGGCTTCAAAAGAACACGGTGGCAACAAAAGAACACAACGCTCGTTGAATTCAAGGTGTAGAGAGCCAGATTCGATGAAAAGGCTAACACACCATTGGTGAAACACTCATAAAACCAGCTGTGTTGAAGATAGAATAGAACGAGGTGATAGGAACGAGCCTTTTTGCTCATTCTTGGGTCGGTACCCAAGTCTCATGCCGTAATTCTAGCCGCCAATGGTCAAGCACAACAGACCACGGCGGTAGCGGGCCTCGTACCTGGGTCATTACGCATCACAAGCGGGTTCGCTCACCAGTCGATCAAGCTAGTGGTGAATATCATGCTGGGAAAAGAAGCTGAAGTAAAGTTATCACAAATTCTTCTTTCAAATGACACAATCAGCGACAGAATAGAGGACATGAGCAAAGACATCTTGGCTCAAGTAGTTGCAGATCTGATTTCAAGTCTGACAAAATTCAGCCTTCAACTCGACGAGACCACAGACGTTTCCAATCTAGGCCAGCTTGCTGTATTCGTGCGCTATGTAAAAGACGACGTGATAAAGGAAGATTTTTCATTTTGTAAACCTCTTACAACAACAACTAAGACAGCCGATGTGAAGAAACTTCTAGATAACATCTGCAAAGACAACAGTCTTTTGTGGGAAATTGTTTCTGCAGTTTGTTCAGACGGAGCTCCAGTCATGCTGGGAAGAACGTCTGATTTTGGTACGCTAGTAACAGCCGATGCACCACACATCATTGTTTCGCATTGTATTCTGCACAGGCATGCGTTGGCAACAAAAACCTTGCCTCCAAAACAGCAGAAGTATTACAAATTGAAGTGAAATGCGCAAACTATGTGCAAACTAGTGCTCTGAGGCACCGCACCTTCAGTGAGCTGTGTACAGAAATGAGCTCTGAATTCGAGGTACTTCTGTACCATTCTAACATTCGGTGGTTATCCCGGGGACAGGTGCTGAATCGTGTTTTTGCCGTGCGTGTTGAATTAGCCCTGTTTTTGCAAGAGCACCAACATTGTCATGCAGATTGTTTCAAAAATTCTGAGTTCATTCGCATTTTAGCGTACTTGGCTGATATCTTTACAGCTCTCAATCATCTCAATCACAAGATGTAGGGCGGTGGAATCAACATCATCGAAGTGAAAGAAAACCTGAAGGCTTTTCAAAAAAAGTTACCGTTATGGAAACGACGGACAGAGAACAATAACTTCGCAAACTTTCCCCTACTGGGCGACTGTTTAAGTAAGATCAAAGATGTAAGATGTCGGAGACATTTCTGTACCCACGGAACTGAAGCAAACAATTGCCACGCACTTAGATGGGCATGCAAGCCTCTCGATGGACACTTCCCTACAAAAGAGTAATATCCAGCATGGGTGAGACAGCCGTTCACGTTTCGTGTTGAGACAACAAATGTCAATTATGAATACCTCGATGAAATCATTGAAATTTATCAGAGCCAGGTTCAACAGCAACTTTTCAGAACAACACTTTCAACATTTTGGTGTCAAGAAATATGATAGTAACGTACCCTGTTATTGCTGAGAAAGCTTTGGAGATTTTCATACCGTTTGTTACAACATATCATTGCGAGCAATCCTTTTCGTGAATGCTGGACATAAAAATGAAGAAAAGGAACAGACTTTGTTGCGAAAATGACATGAGAGTGGCACTTGCTCAGGTGAAGCCGCGCATTTCTGTACTGGTCTCTGAAAGGCCACTGCAGAAATCACACTGATTTGCAGCAAATATTCATTATTATGTTTTTGTTTTTATGTAAAAATCATGTTGTGATGATTTTGTTCTTTGATCACACTGATGTTGAAGCACGGTCCATTTTGCGCACGAGTAAAATATATACCTATGTTTTGAATTTGAAAAATCACATTTTATTTTTCCAATTAAGAAGGGTTCGGTGAATGCGCATATGAAACTGGTGGGGTTCAGTACATCCAACAAGGTTGATAACCACTGACCGAGGACAAGGGTTCCTAAACTGAGGTACATTTACTTTTTAAAGGGGTGCATTTAATGTTGATAAAAGAGAGGGAAAATATGTTTACAAATGTTATTGATATTAAAAATTCCGTGAAAATTTATTTTTCTACTCATCTTTCTGTCATAAAAATTCATTGGTACCCCTGCTCATCTGTCGAAATACTGAAGGGGTACAGGGTCAGAGAAAGGTTGGGAACCCCTGATCTAGGAAAAGGAAAACTCAAAAACTAAATCACCTTTTCCCCCAAGTAGGGGGTCGGATATGGGGCTAAAAACCCTTTTCTAGAAAAAAATATTGTTACAGGAACAGCAACTTTTTTGCTGTATCAAGTTGTATCGAAAGTTCTGCCTGTTTCTTGAGTCCAATTTGAGGGCGTCATTACATCAATTTAATTTAGAAATTACGTATGTGTAGCAATCTAAATCACTAAAGTAATATTTCTTCTTTTAGATTTTTTTAAATTATGATAATAAGTAACTATTGTTGACCAAATGTAGACTCCAAGTATAAGTACATTATATCTATAAGGACAATACAAAAATTTCAGTAAGAAGACCTTTCAAAGACATCTATGGAAATGATGTGGTGAATAAAAAGACCTGTAGAAGATGGTTTTCACGTTTCAAAAAGGATGACTTTAGTCTAAAGGACGAACAAAGAAAAGGACGCTCCAAAGGACTCAATTCTGAGGAATTGCAGGCTGTCATTGATGAAAACCCTACCAGTACAACTAGTACTCGCCAACAATAGTTACTTGTGATCATAATTTTAAAAAATCTAAAAGAAGAAATATTACTTTAGTGATTTAAATTACTACACATACGTCATTTATAAATTAGATTGATGTAATGATGCCCTTAAATTAGACTAAAAAAACGGACAGAGCTTTCGATACAACCTGATACATGCCGCACCAGCATGAGTGACTGAGTTGAAAAACCAAAAACAACTGATACTCCACGCAAGATTTCTCTCAGATCATCGAGGAGATTTCTACCACAAGTTGATCCAAATCCTATGGTTACTTGTAAAAAGTTGTAACGAGGTTCCCTTTCATCAGTTCATGCCTTATTCTATTCTATATCTTGACATCATTCTTGAAAAGTTAGATGTCATCCACAGCTTAACTGATAGTACAACTTCGAAATTCAAGTGTAAATTCGGGCTCACATTGTGCAAATTATTCAATAAACGCTGAAATTGCCCGAGATGTTAGTTTTCTAATAGGATCTAAACTTTTGGTTTTAGATCCTATCTAATTGTGAAAATACTTTTAATATTATGAATGTTTTATGCAAAATGTGGCCGTCCTTGAATAGAAAATCTGTTTTTCAAACTCCACCAACCTGTCCTGACTTACTGACCTAAATTTTGACGTAACCGCAATGAATTTCCCACGTAGTAAAGCATCTTCGAACAAACCAAAACGATGTCACGCAGGTCGTCGTGCAAGTTTTTGAGAAGCTTTGTGGTTAGTGTGACTTAAATAACTATAGTATACACTGTGAGGCAACATAACTTCCTTTTGTCAAACTAAAATGCATTTTAAAACGCATATCTTTTATCAAAAAAGGTGTTGTGAACAGAGTTATAAGGCACCCTTTATAACCCTGTTGTGAACTCTCTTTTCAAAAAAAGTTGAACACACGACCGCCGTAATTATATTAATTGGTCAGGAAGAAGCAGAGAAAGGAGATAAGTCATTACATAGATGTGTTTCTCATCATTTGTCAGCTCAGATTCTGTGAAGATGAAAACTGTCAATACGTCATACACTAAAAAAATCATTTAAAATTTTTGGACTGTCTATTAATACCAAAATTTAATGAATTTTTTTATTGCAGATGCTTGTCCATCGACCATTACTCGTCATCTTCCTTCAAATGGCGACCTTTTTGATTCGGTCACCCTTTTCTTGGACAACTCATACTTCCATTAATGGAAGTCATGCAAGTGACCTCCTCAATATACAAGTAATGAACAACCGATCAGCTCTTCAACTGCCTACGTTGTTCCTCACAACTACACGTTCAAACAATTTCGGAAATAGCCGATCTATTTCAAATCATTTACATTTAAAAACTAGTTCGGAGGCTCACAACGTAGTCGTGAGCAATATTGACAAGATTATCATGAATAAAAATTATTCAAAATCGTCAAGATCAATATGGAGAATCATTGATCCCGAAAACACGAACCTGGTGGAACAAGTGGTAGATAGAATCCTAAGCATTAGTCAGGATATGACATCAAGGTTGTGCAGAGAGTCTGATGGAAAGTCATACGTTTTAGAAGACTTAAATTCTTTGTCATCGCCAATATTGCAGTCTGAACAGCACCGTGATCGAATAAGCACAATTGAAAAAATTCTACGGATACTGCACGGAAAATTTGCAAGTCCAGCCTTGTTTTGTATGGACAGTGCTGAAAAACGAATTTTGAAACAAAAGTTGCTGTATTTCTTCACTCGTTTAGACAAGGATTTGGTATCGTTTGTGAATAAGAACCTGCAAGATTTTTGTAGTTACTTTGATGGATCTTCAATGCTTCATAAAATGAAAAGGGTTATCGAACTGTTAAGAAACAAAAATGTGTCACACAATTCCATTCATTCACGACTGAAACGGAGTGACGGCTACCAGGACGATGGGTATCACTCTCCTGAAGTTTTGTACGTGGACATTGGCGGAAATGATTTATCATATCTTTACCCTTTGAAAATATTAGCCAATATATTTGTTGTTGTCTTAGTGATTGTCCTTACGGTTGTCATTTATACACTTCCTTATGTTGGTAGAAAAGGTGAAAAGGGACCTAAAGGATGGGAGGGCTGGGAGGGCTTTAAAGGGCACCCTGGAATGCATGGAGACCTGGGTATAATGGGTGATATGGGCCTTAAAGGGTTCCCTGGAGATCCTGGTGAAATGGGGCAAAAAGGTAGAAAAGGCAGCGCTGGACATCCGGGAGACAGAGGAGAAAGAGGAATAAAAGGGAAAGATGGTGAAAAAGGAGCTAAAGGACCTGATGGCAGTACCGCAAAAGATGGTCATAACGGAGACTTCGGCCAAAAAGGATGTCTTGGGCAACGAGGAGCAACGGGTTACCCTGGTTTCATTTTCTATGGCAAGAAGAAACATCCATTCCACTTCCATAAGGGTTTTTCTTACTCTAACAAATCTGACGTCAAGAGCGCTGCTTCAGCTGCCGCGCTTCGAGAAGCAAACGAAGCGGCTGAAGGAACAATGAGCAATGCGTCTGTGATGTCAGATGAGAGTCTTCAGACGAATCAAGAAGATAGCAATACAGGGACAACAAACACCAATAGTGATGCTGTGAGGGAAAATACTGAATCTGGCCAATTACCAGCCTCTATTGTAAGTGCAATTCAGCGAGCAGCCGCTGCTTCTGCTCAGCACGCTGCAGCAGTGCGAGACGCAAATGAAGATCTCATTCCACCCGCAAACATTAGGCAAGGGAGTTCGTTTGACTACTCGTTATTAGAAGCAAGGGTAGAAGCAAAAGTTGAAAATCTTGTTGAGCGAAAAATTGAAAAAATTGAACATAAACTGATCAACAAGAAGCATCATCATCGACGGTCTTTGGGTCAGAATTTTTTTATAACTGACAC
>VCRD01001697.1:71205-84090 GCA_006783055.1 Trinorchestia longiramus | reverse complement strand
TGCTTCTATCACTTTTTAGACATCTTTTTTTCGAGGGCTAGCCATTTTGAATACGAGTGCGGCTGATATATGAAAATTAAATTTCTATAATAAATTTCTGCCACCGTAGTCGAGTGGTATGCGGCCCGTGTTCTGTATCGGGTCTCTGCTTGTGCAGAAAGACTGCGTGCGGGTTCGAAACCCGGCAATGAATACGAGCTATTTCTCGTTTCACGCCGTGAGCTCGCACTTATCGGTAAGACCTCAACTCATCGCCCATGGACACATCCCAGGATCGTCGCATGGAGCTCACCATCATCCTTACTCTAAGAATATTAACCTTAAGAATTTGAAAAACCAATGTACTAAATGTCTATGTACTGTGTACTTGATTGGAAATAAAGATTGTTTTTTTCTAGACATTCACTTTTGAAGAATGCACAATCAGGTTTACGATCAAAATGCAAGTCACGTCACTGTAACGAGCAAGCAATACAAGCTCACACAAGCCGGGAGAGCAAGTTCGTAAGATACTTGTTCGTTACTCGTTTTTACGGGCGAGAAACAGGTTGAACACATTCTACCCCATCCGATAAGCGTATTTTTGTGTCTGATATGCTTTTGCATAAGGTGTATCATACGGTGATATGGTGTATCATACGGTGAACATATGATAGAAACAAAATTTCTTAACTGCATTATTCAATTTGTTCCAGTTAATGATGAATTTACTGTCTGGAAATGCATGTCTACACATGGAAACCTTGCCCGCTGATGACCTACCTTAATCTTAAGACCATTGGTTCAGAGTGGTCTGACGACGTAAGATTAGCTCCATAGAGTTTCAAACTGCGCACGCGATCTTCGTTTTACCCATGCCTAGCAAGATCAGGGATATTCAGCATCTTCGCTATATGTGAACAAATGCCTATATAATAGCTACTTAGCGCTCCGGCACGTCACCGCCCTCGCACCCCACCTTGGAAGGTCCCCTACTTGGTCGTTGACATAAAGGGCCAAGTCCAACCAGCTACACTGTCGTTTGACACCTCAGTGTTATACATACTGTAAGGGGGCGCCACGCCCACAATCCCTTTTTATTTACTACGACGTTTACGGGATTCGAACCCTCGTACCTACCACCATAGGGTAGGAGTGTTAACCACTGCACTATGAAGTAATGAGGGCTGAATTTACTGCCTGACTTAAAAAAAAACAAATTTAGCGATATTTCAAAAATTAAACCTAGCAACCCAGGAGGAGTCTCAAAAACCCAGATCTGGGTGGAAAAACCCATGAGTGGGAGCCCTGGACTCGTTACCACAGTACAGTAAAGACTAGTAGGAGCAATTTCAATTTTGACGTCATGGAATTATGTGAGGGGTGAGGGGTGAGGGAGGTCTCAGTGACGTACACGCAAGTCAACCAATCATGGTGCACAAGTCAAGCCAACGGTCACTTTTTCAAATTTATGCTGATTTCAAAGCAATAAAAAACATTGGGAAACAGCTTGAAACAATAGTCTAATGCTGGTCGGTGCATTTGCTACTACATAAATACATATAATTTAGATAAGAATTACGAGATGTAATAAAGTGCCGGGATAGAATTAAACAAACAATGCACATGCGCTTAACAAAATTATTCGGAATATCTTATTTTTCTCTTTAATTTGATTGTAGCTCCGCTTCTACGATTGAAATTCCATTTTCATACTCACAATGTTAATATTGAATAAGACACTCTGGGATGCTCTGAGTGTATTCAGTTCATGCATAATAGAAGGTGCAAAAATAGATTCATCAGTCGTGATATTTGCTTTGCGAATACGATGAATTAAAACCAAAAAATTATAATTTTCACATTACTGAGAAGTGTATAATTTTCTAGATCGAGTAACACAAAGAGGAGTTTTAGTCCAACAAGTTGAATTCTGTCATATTTCAATTATTTTTCTTTCAAACTACGTAACAGAGAAGTCATATGTACTTGTTCCATAAATGTTATTATTAAGTGAGGTTCACGAATACTATATTAGACGGGCTTGTTAATTTTGACATTGAACCTCCCTGGCCCACTTCGTTGTGCTAGTGTTAAAATGGTTTAAACGTCGCGTGAAACTATAGCTCTCGTGGCCGAGTGGTTAAAAGATTGGAAGTAAAGTTGCGGTTATGGGAATGTCGTAGGCTCTACTCCAGCCGTGCGCGTTTGTGTTTTCTATCATCTCGGCATTTGAAGCCGAAGCCCTGCCCCTTCAAAAATTTACCAATCAGCGCCAAGACACAATTATTACGTCATGGATCACGTTCCCGCCTGAAAACCGTTGTTGGGGTGGTCATTGCCAGCCCCCCCATATGATCGTACTTCTCTTTACTGTACTGTGTCGTTACTCGCTTCCTTAAACCCGGAGTATGAACCAAAGACTCTTGTAATGGACCAACCAAAGACTCTTCTAATGGACCAACCAAAGACTCATGTAATGCACCAACCAAAGACTTGTAATGGACCAACCAAAGACTCCTGTAATGGACCAACCAAAGACTCTTGTAATGGACCAACCAAAGACTCCTGTAATGGACTAACCAAAGACTCCTGTAATGGACCAACCAAAGACTCCTGTAATGGACCAACCAAAGACTCCTGTAATGAACTAACCAAAGACTCCTGTAATGCTTACTTGTATTTGCAGCCCCAGTAGTCGAATGGTGTGCAGTTCCTGCTAGGGATACGGGAATCCCTAGTTCGAGTGTCAACGCAGCACTCAATTTTCCTGTTTGTAAATCAGGAGTTAAAAAGCAATCATACATTATCAAAAAACTCATCAAGCACTTTTACGAGCCTTCACCTCTAATTTCCCAATAATATGTAATGAATAATACTACCCAATAAATAATTTCTTACGCTCCATTTCTCATTCGAGAACCACGTTTGTGGTGAGGGCTCAGGAAACTACATCTAAGAATTCATTTTTGTTTACGAGTCAACATGAATCAGCTTGTAATTATATAAAGTATAAAGGGATTAAATCTGCATCCTTATTACCCTGTATCGTCATTTCATCACAAAGTAAATTTGTAGGTTTTAAGTTAAATTCTATGAATGTAAACCTAATCCTATAATTTGAAATTCATCTTTGAATTATCCCCAGGGGAATATCATGTTGGATAAATAATAAATTATATTATGTAAGCGAGTTCTGTGGGTAATAATCACACAACAGTAAATATGACTGGATCATCAATATTTCTTCTCATTCTACAACTAGCGCTGGGTCCCCGTAAAAGTCAGTAACGACTTCTAAATCCAAGAGCTGAAATGCAGGTTCACTTTAATTCCAATAATAGCCTGGAAAGCTGTAGTAAAATAGCTTACGCTCATTTATAAAGCCAAAAAATGCCCGGTTTATGCAGTGTTTTTCGTCTCTTTTGAAGCCAGACGTAAAATCACTCCCAGACTCGAAGACAAGACGACATCTAATAAAAAATGAGATACAGAAGATTTGATTTTCTAGAAAACATCATCAGCCGTCGACAAAGAGAATTTGAAATTATAAAATATGAAGATGATCAAGACTGTTTTGAACATTTTAAAAAACTGAAATTTCTCGAATAGAATCCAAAAATTCTCTAATGTTCCTCCAGGTTTTGGCGACTTCAGAAAAACCAAAATCTTAAACAATGGCGAAGCTGCTGTTGGTTATTGCCTCGACGTTGCTGCTCTGCCATTCAGGGTAAATAATTCAAGGAACTTTGCCTACTTTACGTATAGATTGTTTGCACATTGTTTTCTCGCTGATTAACTATTTATTTTTGACAAGAACTCGTAAATCTTCTAGAATTAGAGTCAGAACTTTTGCAAGAAACGTTGTAAAAGTTGACCTTAGAAACATCAACTTTGGACTTTCAAGTGTAAAGTTTCTAAATTTAATTCAGATGAGTGTTTTGGGAGTGTGTAAGGGGAATGTGTGATTGGAGTGTGTGAGAGGCGTGTGTAAAGGGCGTGTGTGAGGAGAATGTGTGAAGAGAGTGTAGGAGTGGCTTGTATGAAAGGAGTGTCTGACAGGCGTGTTTGAGAGCCGTGTTCAGTATAGTCTCATGTTACTCATTAAATATTATGTGTAGATGTTTGCAATTAAATATTTATGACAAAGGTGACGATGCAGCCTAAACACCACGATAACTTGATACAAACCTGACGACATGATCTAAGTGGACAAGTCAAAACAGAATTTAATAAAAAATACGTTTCTCTCTGAGAAAATCATATCACAATCATTAATACGGAAGTGACTCTGCTGATTATCTAAATAAAGATTAAGTTTATATTTTAAAACTATTGGGGTTCAATGTTTTTACATATTACTATAGTAACCGGCAGTTTTTAAAACATAGGTATACTGAGTATGCATTGTCATTGCTCAATGTATACATTACATATGCTTCATGGTACAGAACTGGACGCTCGTAAGTGTACTGCTGAGTAGTGTACTTTTTGAGGTCCAAATAATGGATGCAACGACAACTTTATATATCAATGATAAAAATATCAACTGTTGTTGTATTCATTATTTTAACCTACATCCTAATTCAAAGAAGCACTGCTCGGTGACCCTAGCCAGGGTCCGTCAGTACTTCGTGGTTCAGCCCAAGACACAATGACTTCAGATAACCCAAGCTCATAAGGGACTTGTCCTCTTCACTTGAATAACGGACTTACTAGCGCTCATGAAATGCTCTATTTCAAGACGTCTTTTGGTATTTCTGGACCACCAGCACCTGGGGGAAGCAGGTGGCCTCTACGCAGGTGACGGAGGCGCTGCTGGGGGTCTTGAGAGACCCGACGGTTTACGACAAGGATGTCATGCCGGACAGTCGTGCAGGTGAGATTCTTGTTCTGGCGAGAAAAATAGTAAAAATGATTAGTAGTGAGTAGTGAATATATTTATGTGCTACCCCAATCTCGTAAGCAATGATACATTTGGTATCAAACACTTAAATTGCTGGTCACGTATGACTTCATACTGAATCCACAATTTCAAAACTTCATTTCATTCATAGAAAAGCTTGAACGCTTGCACTGACAGCTTTTAAAACGTGTAGGGAAAATAATTATACAACCTGTGAGCAAAATTCAACATCAAGCTTGCATTGTTGTAGTGATAAATTGCGCGAAATGGCAAAAGATGTCACCAGCCTGTCGAGGGTAAAAATTTCATACATTTCAAGTGTTCTTCTCCATGTGCAGGACCGGTGAACGTCAGCATACAGATCTACTTCAGAAACGGGCAGGTGGATGACCTCAAAGAGGTACAGTCTGGTTTTCCTAGAAGTGAGCTGTCAATGACGAGTTACATTTACGTATGAATAAATCCATAGTGAGATAAACTGTTTTTATTGCATATACATACATGTATTGATTTTATTGGAAATATGTGTTCAAAGAGATTTTTCTTTAATGAAATCATTTTAAACTTAGGTGATAGCTCAGACAATCGGCGGCAAATGTGTGTGATGGACGCTGTGTGGCATAACGTATAGACGACGCGCGAATTTTATTAAAGTTGAGATGAGAATTTTTCACTGAATTTAAACACGAATGAAAGTCCATGTTATCTGCAGGAATAATTCACTAGGTTCAAAAAATGTTACACCTAATTTCGTTGGTGATAAGAGGTTGAAAAATTATTATTTAAAGATTTTATCAGCGTTAAGACAAATATTTTAATTTGTTTTATATTTAGCCAGAATTACATCCCACACACAAATAGGTAAAAATAAACTGTTGAAAACAAATACTAGGGGCATTACTACCCATTAGCTCATATTGTTGTCTATGATTGACAAAAAGTAGGCTATAAATTAAACGAGAATTGAAATTTTGCATCTTATTGGTGATCGGTGCTAGGAAGTAAAGGTATGAGGGAAAGTTTGACACATGGTGTGCCGAGAAGAGAAGAGGGGACACGAAAATGAACAGCTGGGAAATAGAAGGGCAAGGAAATGTAAAGAGGCGAGTTTTGCATTTGATGTGATTGAAAACAGGCATGGACGTTTCGTTGGAAATGGTATCCCCTTCTTCCATCTCTAACTTTCCCTGGATAAAAACGATACTAATGCAACAAATTCAGTAATATGCATCATATTTTTAAATTGTAAACTCACTCAAATGCAGTCTTTTCAATCCGTTACTTTCACTCACTCATGTTTGTTTTTCTCCTTAGATGTGATTAGAATTCGGATCTTAATTCGTGATTATTCGGTCTTAATTATTACGCAGAACTGTCACACTTCTTACGTATAAAATGTTTCAAAGCGTTCTTAGTGTAAAACATTTCAAAGGGCCGTTTCTTTTTGCAAAAGTACAAGTTAACCTAAATCTTAGGAATGAATTTAAACTCATTCAAAGAAGAATATTTGTTCTTGCTCAATATTTTTTCTGCAGTCTCTTGCTAAAGTGATTAGATGAGTTTGAGTATCGTAAGCATATTATGTACGCTCCTGTGTTACTTTTTGTTCCTCAAGGAAGTGAAGGTGGACATGACCTTCAGGATGAAGTGGCACGACCCGCGACTCAAGATCGACCGTAAGCTTAAAATATTTAGCAGAGTTCAAGCCCTTGCATTTGAACGCAAGCCTCGAGTGTGTAGTAGAAACAATTGGAATTTAATACAAGCCTCAAATATTTAGAAGAGTTGAAGCTATTGTATTCTACTCTAAGGCTAAAATATTTAGTGGAGCTTAAACTGTTGTGTTTGACATTGAGCATAAAATATTCAACAGTTGAGATGATTGTGTTCAACAGAAGTTTTAAAATATTCACTAGAGTTTAAACTATTGAGTTCGACATGAAGGCTAAAATATTTAGTAGAGCTCAAACTATTGCTTTAAACATTGCGGTAAAAATATACAGTAGAGCTTAAACAATTGCATTCGATATTATGGCAAAAACGTTAAGTAGAATTAAAACTGTTGCACATTTTCATACGGACTCTACAAACTCAATAATAGTTTAACTCGTTTCAAGTTGCTATTTCTTATAAAAGCAATTTAATTATAAAAATGTCGAAGGCCGTCAAACCACATGTTTCTTCATATGATCGATTGATTTTGGTGGTTAATAGGGAGGTATATAGTAATATTTTTATGATCGATTTACCAAAATCCAACTTTCAGATTTACCAGACTCGTGTTTACATGCAGGCATGTCTATATTACATACAGTCATGTCTATATTAGATGCAAGGATGTGTATATTACAGACAGGCATAATTATTTTTTATGCTGCCATGTACATATTACATGTAACCATTGGTGTATTACATGCAGTCATGTCTATATGTTTTGCAGTCATGTTCATGTTACATGTATGCGTGTCTATATTACATGCAACCATGTCAATATCACGTACAGTCATGTCTATATTACATGCAAGGATGTGTATTTAACAGACAGGCATGCCTATATTTTATGCAACCATGTTCATATTACATTCAACCGTAGGTGCATTGCATGCACGTGTATCTATATTACCTGTAACCATATCAATATTACATGCAGGGATGCCTATATTGCATGCAACCATGTCTGAACGTGCAGTGATGTATACACTACAAGCAGTCATGTACTAAATACAACATGTGTACACATGCAGGCATGAGTTCGGGCGAAGGGACGTACGGCGCAATCAACAACCCCGACCTTGTGTGGCTGCCCGACCCCTTCTTCAGGCAGGCCGTCGAAACCGAGCAACAGAAGACCATCAACCCTCAAAGTTACCTCAGAATCTACAGGTGTGGTGGAGACAAGCTAAATTTTTGTCTAATTCAACATCAAAGTTTATCAAATGCTCAGCGGTGTCCAACGTTTGTGTTTGGTGAGGCAACTTGTGAAGGTCGCTTCATGCATGAAGTTCAACCAGCGATCATGTGAAATGGAAGTCAACATTTACTTTAAATTATGAGCCTTATTTTGAGAAGCCTTATGTTCATCGTAGATCTAAATAGCGTCTGTTTAGCGAGAAGAGATGTTTGAGTGAAAGGTTTAACACATTATAATGACATCTACTCTAAAGTTAGAGTAAAAAACAGGGAGCGTCATGCTTCTGTACCTGCGTACAGGAACCCAACCTGTACAGCAATTGAAAATGACAAATTTTATGATTATCATGATAATATTCTTAATGCTCCTCGCGGAACACTAGTCATGGGAGACTTCAATTAGCCCTACATAAACTCGTCAAAGTCAATCACCTGGTTCTAAACTTATTGATCCGATGAATACAAATTTCCTACGGCAACATATCAACGAAACAACTGGACGAAACAATATTGTTGGCCTCGTCATGATGACCCCTGACCTCAGCATAAATGGATTAGAAGTTATGGAGAAGATCAGTGACCATCAAATGATAGACTTCATGCTCGAAGTGCACGGCCCTAACACAAGGACTTAACAAAAACAAATCCTCGACTACAAACGAGCATACTTCGAACTATTGAAAAAAGAGCTTGGCAGCACTAACTACGAAGTACTCATGAGCAACAAAAACGCCGAGGAATGCTACATGATACTCAAAAAGATAATTGCAATTGCCACACAACACCATATCCCAACAAAGCGAATGAAGCCAACTAATAGCTCTCCTTGGTTCTCACAAGAAATTAAACGCCTCATCAATGCAAGACGGCAGTCATACAGAAGACTTAAATGATACCAAACAGAATCCCATCGTCAAGAACATATTCACGCCTGCAGGGCTGTTAAGCGAACGATTAAATCTACAAAATCAGATAAAGAAATTGCAGTTTCCGCACAACCTAAAACTAACCCAAAAGCTTCTACAAATATGTAAGCGAAAAGCGACTCAAAAGAGACACTATTGGACCAGTGATCGATTCTGAGGGCTCAACTCAAACGGACAACAAAAGGAAAGCCAGGATTCTTTATACACACTTTACTTCTGTGTTCACTCACGAAGACTAAACTGAAATCCTGAAACCTCATGCTTTAAATCCTCAGGAAATCCTCACAGATAGCGTATTCATAGTTGAAGAGGTAGAAAAACAGCTCAGCATTTTGAACCCATATAAGTCAACCAGGCTCGACGGCCTCGCTCCCCGGATATTCAAAGAAACAACCGAAGCAATAAGCGAACTCTAAACAAACATCTTCAATTGATCATTTGAAATTGGGATAGTTCCAGAAGATTGGAAGCGGGCCAATGTCACACCTATTTTCAAAAAGGGGAAAAAACAAACACCTAATAACTATCGTTCAATCAGTCTAACATCTGGCATCAGTTAAACAATAGAAACAGACAAAGAAGACTACGAGGACAACTTATTGAAACCTTTAAGCATCGCATCGGCCTTAACGATGTTACCCTGTAAGGACTTTTCGAAACAGACGGTAATTTATGAACCAAAAACAACGGTCAAAAAATAATACTGAGAAACTCCAAGATATCCCAAACTGTGGACTTCTTTCCCGTTAAAATTGCCGCTACTTGGAACCAGCTGCCCGAAAACGTCGTTTATGTTGGCACTGTGACTGAATTGTCACATTCGAAAATCGTCTCGACATATATTGGATAACGAACCCCCCAGTATAATAACGTACTAATTCTATATCCTTAACTCCCTAGCCCGCTGTACGATTGAGATAATGAGCGTGACTGAAATGCCTGTACATGAGTGAAATGCGTGTGCGTGACTGAATTGTCTTACGTAGTTAAGGTGTACGTGCATGATTGATGCCTTTACTTCAGACAGCATGTGACTTTGGTATCAACCCAAGAACGGGTCAACTGGCTCGTTCCTATTGCTTCATTTTATTCTATTACTTTCTATTCTGAACTTAGGCAACCACCTAGTAACTTCTATTTTGTTAAAAAAGATCTTCAACGCTTTGCCAACGCGTTACTTTTTATTCGGATATGAAAGAGGGAATATTTTTCCAGAAAGTGTAGTAATAACAATTGTAATTCTTTAAAATGATATTAGTAAAAATTAAAGAAAGGTTAGTGTATTTATTGAACGACTATTCTGAAATCCTTTCTGCATCATGATCTCGAATGATTTAAAGATTTTATGTTCGAAAAATGCTGAAGATTTAAGAAACAGTGGGAAATAAATCAACTTTATTTAAACTTATTCGACGAGTCAGCCATAGTGGTTCGGCTCGATTCAGATGCAAGATATTTTAAATTAAAATTAATAATTTCCATAATTGTACTACTCAATAAGAACATAAATTCAATTGATAAAAACTTACAGCCTAGATTTTAATAATACAGAAAGATATTTATTTCTTGTAGGGAGATATTGTGCAGAAAGATATTTATTTCTTTGAAACATGAATATGCTTTTAAACCATCATATTTTACAGAGACGAACCGAATATGCTCTACAGCACTCGCATCATCGTCAAGTTTTCCTGTGCTATGAACTTCTCAGCATATCCTCATGACACCCAGTTCTGCTCCATTCCCATCGCCAGCTGTGAGTGCTCTCATAACATCTACAGTTTTGTTATAGTTCATCTCCATCTACAGCTGTGAGTGCTCTCATAACATCTGCAGTTTGTTATGATACGACTGTATCGCCAGCTGTGAATTATATTTGTACTCCTTGTTTCAATGGCCACGTCTAGTGGTACCCAGGACTATCCACAGCGCAGTTATATTTATTAGCACTTCTTAAAAACTCAGTAACGTTGTTGGCCTGAATCGAATTGGTTGTTAAAAATTCGACTGGTCCGACTACTTATAATCAGTCTCACAAATTTTAAGAAATCAATAAAAAAAAGATGAAAAATACAAACTGCACGTTCATCAGACTGTGGGAAGTTCACTCAAGGTTCACATGACATCAGACTGTGGACTGTCAGAAGTTTACATAGAGTCCACAGGACAACATCAGACTGTGGACTGTGAGGAGTTCACTCAGAGTCCAGTAATATTGCCCTGGTCTCTCATCAGACGGGTTCACAGCTGACAACATTGAGCTCAACTTCGACGACTCCAGCAATGCCATCAGCTTCAAGCCGAGCATCTCCAAGAACTTTGGGATGGTTGGCCTCGATACCGACCGGTGTGACTCCATCACAGCAACTGGTACGCGCATGCAAGAACGACATCGAGAAGCAGCCATAGTCGTTCTTGCAGCCATAGATAGTAGTACGAGATCTTTCTAAACATAAATCAATATCATTTCCGAGCTCATAAGCCCACTTCTAGAATGAATTTGTTCAGCTCAAAAGTTATTAATTATGAAAAATAACGCAAATCATTTGTGTTTTGTGTACTATTGGTAATTAAGTTATGGTAGTTCACGTTAGGCTAAAAAAAGTCTTCGCTAGGCACCAACCAATTCAGTTTATGCCTCCCATCTTCATCCAGCAGCAGCACTGAACTACAGGGTACAGCAACATAACTTCCTTTTTTAATGTGTTTTGCTTTGAAAAAATGAAGTTATGTTGCTGCACCCTGTACAACTTTTGACCTCCGTGAGTCCGACAACACCGTTCAGTTCTGCCTCGGTATGAGGATTTTCAGTCACATTCATGGTCAGTGCTGTGTCAGCACTCTAGTGTAGCTTTGCCAACTCTTTTTTATATAAGAACTGTCGAATGTAATTGATAATTGGTCTTGAGCACGTAGTCAAGTTTTAGTATCACCTACAAATTCAGAAAGGCTATAGTGCCTATGGGTAGTTGGCACATCCAGTTCTGAAATTCTCTCACCAGCGCTGGTTAATGTGCATACAAATCTGGTCAAATAGAACGAAACTATTGAGAATGTTTTTAGATTGGATGAATAGGTCATACTTAGGATATTTTGGTGGCTTAAAGTTTCTGCTAGTTAATGGTCCAACGTTCAACATTTATAATAATGACAGAACAATCGTGAGTTCATTTCTCCTTCTACAACTGCCTGAGTTTACTGACTTACGCTTGCTGCTCAAGCAATGGTATTAAAATCGATCAATTTCTGGTACTTGAATTGGTATTAGCATCAGAAAAACACTCACTAGAACATTGGTTCTTATTGCTTCCTCAGGAAAGTACAGTTGTGTGCGAGCTGTGCTGGAGCTGAAGCGTCAGTCCGACCCTTACATCACTAACGTGTACGTGCCCAGCGCCTGCCTCGTCATCGTGGCTTTCATGAGCGAGTTCATCCCTAGGAAGGAGTTCCTGGCGAAGATGCTCTTGGTACTGGCGTGTTTCCTGGTCCACTACCAGAGCGCTAAAGATGTAGAAGCAGCGGCCCCAGTTGCGTCCTACGTCAAAGCGATCGACTGTTTCATGGGTGAGGCAGCAATTACAACCTGCAAAGCTATTTTTATGTGAACAGCGTTTATTTACGTAAACTCTAAGTAAATATTATGGGTGAAGTATATATGTAAAAAAGTGGAACATATTTAAACAACATTGGAGTGGGGACTGTGAGTCGCTTAAAAATTTATGTATTTTAAAATTTAGATATCACACGTCACGTCTTGTTCACTAATCACACGTCATGTCCTATTCACTAATCACAAGTCACGTTCTGTTCACTAATCACAAGTCACGTTCTGTTCACTAATCACAAGTCACGTCCTGTTCACTAATCACAAGTCACGTCCTGTTCACTAATCACATGTCACGTCCTGTTCACTTATCATACGTCATGTCCTATTCACTAATCACAAGTCACGTCCTGTTCACTAATCACACGTCATGTCCTATTCACTAATCACAAGTCACGTTCTGTTCACTAATCACAAGTCACGTCCTGTTTACTAATCACAAGTCACGTCCTGTTTACTAATCACAAGTCACGTCCTGTTTACCTCGTCACAACATTTGATGCTGCTTTTCTGAGAAATCGCTCAAGCTTCGATTACATTTTACTTGATATTTTCATGTA
>VCRD01001697.1:46792-62348 GCA_006783055.1 Trinorchestia longiramus | reverse complement strand
TGAGGTAGTTCTGGGGCAGCATGGTCAGTCTTCTCACCTGTAGACCCTGAGGTAGTTCTGGGGCAGCATGGTCAGTCTTCTCACCTGTAGACCCTGAGGTAGTTCTGGGGCAGCATGGTCAGTCTTCTCACCTGTAGACCCTGAGGTAGTTCTGAGGCAACATGGTCATCTGCTGCTGGGTGCTGATGGCGTGCTTGAAGAAAGGGTCAGGGAACCATGCCAGCTCAGGCTCGGTGATGGTCACATACGGCACTCCTACAGACCCAGAAAATTACTTATCTCTTACATCTACTTTTGAGAATGTCTGACTTTGTAAGCGTAGTACTCTATTTTTTCTAGTTCTAACCTAGGTCAAGAATTAACGTGACCTGCTGATGCAATGACTACTCTTTATTTCGAGAGTCTTAGACATTTCTGTTGCACATAAGATTTTCTATGGCAACTGTTACAAGTTACTAGAGGTGCAGATGTCAATAAATCAATGCAATATAATCGTGTTCAATTCGAAATATTAATTTCTACGTTTTCAGCCATGGAGCCGAATAACTTTGACTAAAAAACATCGACGAGTACGTGACACAACTTATAAAATCTACTCGATTCAGTTCAAGATTCGATCGATTCTCTGTCCAATTTACTACGCAGTTTCAATCTATTTACCTAAAAATAAACGAACTATATGCTCAAACTCAAAACTTCTGTTCTATTACTTTTTTCATAGATTATTCATTCAAATATTTATAAACAGGGAAACTTCTTTTTTGAATAGAACAAATAATACTAGTATTTTTAAAATCGTTATTTCTTCCATCTATAGTGAACATAAAAAATGCTAAACAACAACGCTGATACAAAAAACACCAGCACGTTTTCTCACATTTAATTGCTTAAATTTAATTGGTAGTGTAAAATGAAAAAAACTAAATCAATAAAATTCATACAGTGATAATATACTCGAAAAAATGTATTTTCTTCATAGTGAACACAAAACATGCACAACAACAGTGATAATACAAAAATACAGGTACCTAGGATTATTATTATTTACTGGTTTCAGTTTAAAATGAAATAGTACATAAAAATGATTTCTGAATGGGATAAAGATGCTTTGCCTGACCTGGGGTGGTAAAGGCCAGCCTTGAATCCTTCCAGATCATGCGGAACGTCATGTCCACCGTCACTTGCTGCCAACGAGTTGTTCCGAGTTATAGTGTACGAGACGTGAAAATTAATTAGTTTTCAAGAGCTATTTCACATAATGCACTTACCTCACAGCCAAAAATAATGGTTGGTAAATAGATAAGCGAATCAAATATTCAAACACTTTCGAGCGTATTAGATGCCTTGAGACAGATAAAATTATTATATTAAAATATAATTATATATTTCTTCGAAAAAGTTTTCCCTTATACAAAGTAGCTCCCATGTCCTGAAAAACCAACGATGAAGTCAGATAACTTTACGCATAGAATTTTTGCACTCACTTTGCTCATCAGCTCCGATACCGTGAAAATTAATAGAGAGGCAATTAGCTTTCCTCACACGACATTCTAAATCTCAGGAGCACCACACCTCATACAGAGTTTTTATTTCAAGAGGACACACTCTATAACATATCACAGTCCAGTCCCCGTCTTGATCTCACCTCGTGGATGTCGTCGATGTCAATCTCACGGAAAAAAAGCTGAAGCTCTGCTTCCAAGGGACCTAAAAAAATGAGTTATTATAAGTATCTATTACTTTTCAATGAGAGTTTCTGATTAAAATGAATTTTAACACAACTTCACGTGTAATTGCTTCCAGTAATCTTTCTAACAAAGAGAAAACAATACGTCCATATCTCGTGAACACAAAAAAATGTGTCAAAGACTGTTCAATGGTATAAGTTTCACAAACCTAGAACTCATGCGATACCCTCAAGAACTGCACAATAAGAATATTACTGCCTCACCTGTCTCATTGGCCGCCATGACGCCGTTGTCGTACTTCAGGGGATCTCTGAGGATGTCGAGTACCTCCTTCGTTGCAGCGTTGAGCTTTGACGTGTGAGACTCCGCCCTGCTGTGACGAATGGCCAAATAATTTGATGACAATGCGACAAAAATTTCACATTCGATAGTGGATTGACATACGATATATCATTTGAGAATTATTTTAAATTCTCTGGGGATTTGTGATTGATAAGACTACTTTGACTATTATTGGGGCTATAATAACAGAGTGTCTTGTTAGTGTGATAGTCTAGATTTATATAATAATGAATTCTGATTAATTTGAATGTTATTGTGGTTATAGAGATAGAAGATTTATATAGTGAAATCATCTAGCGTGAACTCAATCCTCGTTGGAACTCAAAAGGGAATGGCGAAAAACGAGCGTTACTAAAACTGTGAATTTATGTAGTGATTAAAATGAAAATTGGTGAAGACTTTGAATAAACGAATAGAAGTATAGAAATTGAAGATAGTAAAAATCTTCCTGAAAAGGTAAAAATATCACTGCATAAATTTGCACTTACATTAATGGTGCTCAATAAACCATGGTACGGTAGATTGAAGAGTAACCGTATAAAAATTAATAGAAATTTTATTATTAGATATTGGTATCTAGAATACTAATCTAGAATAGTGGGCTTGTGAGTAATGGAGTTTGATTCATATATGAAATGACAAACAGAACATCTATCATATGCATGCAATTAGTATTCTGGATACCAATAAATAATAGGGGGTAATAAAATTCAGTTGAGGCTGACTCAGTATAGCGCATTGTCAGTTCGTGTGTGATTGAGAAGTACTCCACTGTACATCTAGGATATCAAACTTAAATGTATGAGACACATATGAAAAATAGTTCAAGACAATTATTCTATCATAAACTATGATTTGTCTCCTTTTCAAAACATTTACTGGTAGTAAAACGGTAATATTATAAGTTTTTGGTTGTATCATTTGATCTTCTCACTGACGGCATGGAACATAAGTATCAACCCAGGAATGGGCCAAACGGCTCGTTTCTATCGCCTTAATCTATTTTATTCTATTCTGACGATTTTACCGAAAACGATGCATTAAGTCGGCCTTGAAATCAATTTTTACAATAATTTCAGATAACACTCTCGATTTTTACCTATAGGAACTGTACTACACATCAAGGGGCAATATGCAATACATCTATATTCTCTAATTGAATGCTATATCGTTCATACAGCTCCGTGAAAGATACATTTCCTGTGATCATCTTTTGAAAATTGATGACTTCTTGAATTATATTTGAACACTTCAATATGTATTTTCAATAAATAAACTTATCTTCAAATTATCTTTGCTCTGAAGAGAACAATCTAGAGCGACCGTATGCAGTTGATACGCTCGCTCTAGCTGCAATTGCCTCAAGGTTCACTAACATCACAACAGACACCAACAGCACAACTGACACCAGAACTACAGCCTCACCCTGCAATCATCAGCAGTAGCAGCAGGAGCGTCGTCATGCTTAATGAGCTCCGGAGCACAGTCGCCATCTTCGGTTTCCTGGAGTGCGATTTAGAGAATTATTTTCCCAATCGAAACTTAGTTTTTATCCATAAAAAATGCGGAAGCAAAATGAAAATGTTATTAAATTGTAACTTATCATTGAATTTACATATAAATTTAAGTAAATTCATATCGAGTTCCGTTAGAATAAAGAGTGTTAACATTCATAAGAGTTTGAGTTTCACCTTAGAAAGTCACGTGGTAGTAAAAATAGTTTTTATTTAACCCATTATCTCCCATTGACCTCATATGAGATCACTCAATAAAATTTGAATTTGAAATTGAACTGGCAATATTTATACGTATCTAGCCTTCTTGCCGAATTCATTAGGTATTTTTTCCTAATAATCTACCGCTGTTTCATGATCCGTGAGTTCTAAAGTGGAGACATATAAAAGTTAAAATTGTCGAAAATTCACTCAGAATATCAAAATTATAGAAAAATAAATTAAATTATATCGAGTGAAATAGTATGATAGTAAACGATTAGATAGTATAAAAACCATAAATTTAACGCATGAAGTGTCAAGACATTAGTATGTATACTATACAGAGAAGGAGAATCTTTAAGACTTGACTGATCTCATAGGAGATCACTGGGATCATGAGTTGTATCATGAGTGATTCAAGTTTCAACTTCTTTACACGATCACATCTAAACTATCACAGAAAAAATATCACTGAGAGAGAAAAGAAAACTTTGTATTCAGTGCCAACATGGAGGTACAAGGTACCCGAGCGTACAGAAGTTCACAAAGGTACTCAAGTATACGAAAATAATATGAATAAAATGAAAGAACAACTTGAATGTTCAATTCCCCTCGACACATTTGAAGAAGTATTTTCCGAAGGAATTTTTGAGGTCGTCAAAGAAAGTGTTTTTTATGCTGCTGCAAGTAAAAACAAGCCTAACACTACAATGAACTTAAATTATATAAAATTATTCTTAGGAGTGTTACTATCTTCTGATTACCAGTCATTACCCTCGGAAACACACTACTGGTTGAATGATGAAGACTTAGGAACACAAATTGTGAAGGATGCAATGTCAAGATCGAAATTTCAAGCAATGAAAAGTATTATTCATCTCTGTAACAATGAAGAAGCTGAAACTAATAAACAAGATAAAGGTTTCAACGTAAGAAAACTGATTACCGCTGCACAGGAATCATTTATGAAGTTCGGTATTTTTGAAGAACACCTCGTTGTGGGTGATGATAGTAAAGTATAACGGCCATAACGCTCTGAAACTATTCATTGGAAGTAAACCTTTAAGATTTGGTTATAAGCTTTGGATATCACGCGGTGTCTCTGACTACTGTTACAACGTTGATCTTTATTGCGGCAAGAACTCCTCTGATAATGAAGGTCCAGATTTATTACTTGGATCAAAAGTTGTACTGAACATGCTTTGCGCTGTGGAAGAACCACGGTCACATAGTGTGTTTTTTGATAATTTATTCACTGGATATGAATTATTAGTTCATCTTCGTAACACTGGTTTTCCGGCGACTGGAACAGTGCATGAAAACCGACAAAACAAATGTCCTCTGATAGGATCAAAGAAAATTAAAAAGCAAAAAATAGGAACATACAACTACTAATTCGACACTATCGAGAACATTCGTTTTGTAAAATGGTTGGACAATACATGTGTAACTGTTGGAACTAATTATGATTCATGTGAACCCTTACAAAAAGTGCAACATTGGCAGGAGGAAAAGAAAGCAAGAGGTTCAGTTTCTCAACCTAATGTGTTCAAAAACTACTACGCATTCATGGGCGGTGCCGGTAAACATGATTTGTTCATCAGTAAATATGCAGCAACACTCCGAGGTAAAAAGTGGTACTGACCACTTTTTACTTGTATAAATGACGTGTCAGTAGTGAATGCATATATTATGTATAAATTGATTCACACTGACGATAAAGAACCTGCTGCCTGTAATGATCTGCTATCATTTAGATGAGACATATGCAGGTCATATTTGAAATTAGCTTGCAACGGGCTTCCACCAGGTAAAAAGCGATCATGTCCAGGGCCCTCACGAAACTCTCCAGACGTTCGTTTTGACTCCAGAGGGCACATCATTATGAAACGAGCTGAACAAAGAAAGTGTTAGGCCAAGCCCTGCACTGCTAGGCCTAGGACATGTTGCTCGAAATGCAATGTTACCTTGTGTGTAGGCTGTTTCTCTTCCAATCATACGAAAAGTTACTGAAGTTATGAAGTAAACTGAAATTCGTAGTACACTTGAAATTAATTTTTGATTTATATATTCTTTATTTTGATATATCTATTATTTATTGGACTATGGATTTTAATTTTCTCTGTATTATATGTATTTTATTTCTAATTGTCAATTAGTGTTTTGATACCATATGATCCTACTGATCTCAAATGAGATCACCCCATATCTCGTTTATTTTTAGAAGTGAAAAAATTTCTGATTATTGTAATATGTTTTTATGCCACCGTTGTGGTAGGATTCTAAAAATCATCTGAAAATTCGAAAAATTCATATCTGAGTTCACCGATTGTCGTTTTCGATGTCCAAGGAAGCCAGTGATACGAAATTCGATTTGAAAACGTTAAAATATTGATAAGCAAACATAAATTATATTGATTTTGAGCCAACTGCAGGCAGCTGATTGAAATATTTTCTGTAGACAAACAAAAGTACGAGCACGATTTCGATGGGTGAATTGAGCTGCCACCACTTGGCAGGGAATACACAAGTTCAGTCGCTATGCTAGCTCTTCTTTGGCAACTTCAACAGCAACAAAAGAGAAATGCAGAGTTTGTAACTGAACTATTGAGCGTTGTTCTGCTGAACAGCAACAGGTGTAGTTGCATGTCTCTTAAATTTCTTCACTGAAGTTTCTTGTAGCAGTTTCCAGCGCAACAACTGCAGTAACTGCAACAAGTTAAACGTGACTTTGAGTTGGTACAGAGAGTTAGAGCACTACTTTTTGAAGTTTATTTGCAAGTTAGGGTACCGCTGTCTCAGCTAACTACAGCAGTTTTAAGTATCACGGCTTTAAGAAGAGAAAAAATCATAACTATCTCCTTTGTTGCTAGATAAGGTAACTTTTTGTAATCCCAATACAAATAGCAAAACGGCAGTAAGAGACCCAAATTAAATTAAGTAGATCTAATAAGTTTACGTACGTGAACTTCAGACAATTTTCATAACAAAATTTCAAGTCCTGTTATCTGGTCTAGAAATTCGATATTCAGTAAGGGGAAATGTCCAGCTTCTTGAAGATATTCATTGCCCTTCATGTACATATCAGATACGATCAATAATTTCATTCAATTGAAGAAGGGTTGGCATTGAAAAGCAAAAATCCAACTTCTGTTTGAATATACCTATACGTACCTACTCGTACAACGCAAAATACGGGAGACCATTTCAATCATTTAAAAGTGGCTCTTTTATGATAGGTTTTAACTTTTTCTTAAGAAAATTATGTTTTATTCTAATAAACAGAAGAACCCTGACCAATATGAAGGAGAAAGTATACAATTACTCATTTCTTACTGCGTGGAATGATTTTATTTTCACTGAAGTCACTCAATAATGATTCACTCTTATGTAAAATATTTTTATGTTCAAATAAATATTTTCTAACTAAGCGCAACACAAA
This sequence comes from Trinorchestia longiramus, assembly GCA_006783055.1. Taxonomy (NCBI): domain Eukaryota; kingdom Metazoa; phylum Arthropoda; class Malacostraca; order Amphipoda; family Talitridae; genus Trinorchestia; species Trinorchestia longiramus. Next base: position 55,161 of record VCRD01001697.1, on the reverse strand, counting down.
TGTTTTCAGGGTGTCCTGCAAACAACTAAACCAGTTATTTGAATGCTAATAACTTTCTGAGTTGATTTATTTTTTATCGTTCGACACAGGAAATTTTTCATGTTCACACTATTAACGAATAATTTCATCAATGTTACGCTCGGGTTGTAGTTACTGAAATAAAACACCATTATATCCTGTAAATCTATGTCATTCAATTATCTGTAAATCTATGATAATCCATAATCATTCAAATAAAAGCATGATTTCATCTACTTCTAGTTTAAAAACACTCTTGTACCGTTTTCACAGAATATAATCTTCTACTTCGAACCAAAACAAATAACGTTTAAATTAAGAAGTGAGTTAAAAAGTTATTATCATTCAAAAATCAGGTTCGGTTGTTTGTGGGACACCCTACACGAGAATTCAGTTTCCATATTCTGTCTTTCTAGAAAGTTCTGTTCGTTATTGAAAAGAAATTATGAAGAATCAGACACGTAAATTTTTAGTGCCATAATAGCGAATAATGAAATGCAGTTACACTGCACGGTACACTAGACGCGTCCACGACGGTGGTGACTTCCGTTTCGTCGCAGGCGGCGCTGTGGCTTCCCAATTGACGAGCGTCTGCTTGTACTTGACGCGGTGCCGTACTTTCTTCTTGGTCACTACTTCTAGAGCTCACAGAGACATTTATGTTTTTATGCATTTATTTACCCCACATTCATCCAAACATTAACGCCGCTCATAGACACGGCCAGGGCTGCGAACTCATTTCTTTAAAAAATGTACTCATAAAGCTAAAATTTATTGAGCAATTCATAAACATGTGCAAAAGTGCACAGCTGAAGGAAATTTTACTTTCTTGGTAACGTTTTTTATTATTACATCCTTAAAACAATCTTTATCCATCTATGACTTCAGCAATAATTTCACTAGAAGTTTTATTTTTACTAAAATATGTTGAAATTATATATTAAAATATCCCATTTCCATATGCAGGTGCTATTCAAAAATTACAATTTCCACCTGTGGGCGTTCAAGGGATTTCTTTTTCATATTTTTGCAGTTTCGTCATTATAAGCTTTAATATAATTATTTATGATAAATATCATTATTAAAAATGAGTAAAACGTTCTTTATGTCAGGAATTCTAAGAAAACTAACGCACATCTGATAAAATCAAATACACGTTGAATTCAGATCAAGCATTCTACACACGTACCAGTTCGTAAAAATCAAGCATTTTAAAACAAACATTCTATCATTTTGGAGTGAGTAAATGACAATAACTAACGTTGGAATACTACTGTAAATATGGGTATTCCAACATTTTGTTTATTATGCCCAATATTTCCTTCGTAGTAAGCAGGTATGCAATTAACTTTTAAGTAAAAAACAGAAAAGTTAGGTGTTTGAATGTTAACTTCATTAAACTACTTCCTTTCATAACTGAATACCTGAAGCACAAACACTGCAAATAAATCATTCTAAATTTTTTAAACTTTTTCCCAAATTCTACACTGTTCTTTCGCAATGACGAGGCGAAGTTCATGAAAGGGATTTACATTTTCGCTTTGTCTAGTTCAGTAAGAACTGAATTAAGATATGTACACTTCCTTAGAAGTAATTCACTAAGCTCGTTCTTTATATAAGTATTTGGACAACAAATAGGCACGAATTTGGTATTAATTTTCAAAAAGCTGCTTATTTACACAGAGATGTTTTAAAAAGGGAGCAAGTACATTTTTACAGCCCTCATAAAATGAACTGATGTACTTAATTACATGTACAAGAACGAAAGAAAGACATCGGACAGTACAGCGTAGTCGAGCAGCATCGGCTTGGCAGAGCTCGCTACGCACAACTGCAACCTCTGCAGCTTGACTATTTTGGACGATTGACCATTCTATTGGCATTCACAGACAGAATGAGACGCCGAATAAGCTTTATATCAAAATTTTTTGTCCTTTTCAAGTCTCAAATTAAGTATTTATGTTCCATCTAGTCTCAACTCTTCTCTAGATAGAGGGATAATGGCTTTATTTATGTGTTCATGAGAATATTTTTGTCCCTGCAATTTATCCAGTTCAGTTATTCTACCCAGTTATGTTCTGATATAAAGGAATATTTAAAAGTTTTCGTAGCTATTTAAATCCACTGTATCTGCCCGTTAATAATAATAAACTCTCGATAAGGTTTTTATTTTTCTAATAGTTTGCGTTTACTGTACACGTGACATTGTTTTCAGACTCAAGGCAAAGGGCCTAAAAACATTTTTTAACTCCGTAATGAAGAAGCTCTGCAAGCGTCAAAAACAAGTCTTTAAGAGCCCTCGATAATAACTATAATGTTATGAGAATGTTTTCTTGGAAGAAATAGGAACTTCTCGGTCGCAATCAACATATTAATAATAATATGATTGTTATGTCTGCCACGTAGCGCTTTCTTGTGATTGACATACCTGTGACGTTGTGTTTTCTAGTGAGATATAGGGAATTTTTAGATGTAATCCTGTAACACTGTAATGGGAAAATTTGTAACACTGTAACGGGAAAGGTTCGATCATTGAGGGTTAAAAGTTCACTTGCGAACAGTACGAAAGTAGTGTCGGTTTACTTGTAGAACCACCTCCACGTCGAACCAGAAAATTTACGGATACATCTGGCACCTATTCAAACAGAACACAAAATGTTTGAAAAAAATTAATATTGTGCGCTGGTCTGTCAAAGGTCTGAGTTAATACAAAGTAAATCACAACAAGCCGTTAAGAAAAATCCCTAGGGTTTGATATTTAAAACAGGCCGAGGAAAATTCTCGCAAAGTAGCCGGAGCATGTTAAAAGGATTTGTATACAGTGAAGGACTATATCAGGGACCAACTTCATACTATTGGCCGAAAGTTACATTGAAAAGGGAAGCCCCATAAGAAAGGAGTTTGATCTATAATCGAAAGGTAGAGGAGGCAGAATGGTATAGTCGGAAAAAAGAGTATCCTGAGGATGGGAGCTTCTTTATAGAGAAACTTGTCCGAATGCAAAGGTATTTTTTACAAAAGTCGTCATGTTTTCAAAATGTTATAGAATATGTAAGGTGGAACTATCCATGATAATTATTAAGTAAAGTATTCGTCCAGGAATGATTGCTCGCGATAGTGTCCAGAGGATAATTTTGACATATATTTTGTTATTGTCATGATATGTTATTATCAAGCACAGCGTCGTGAGTACGGCAACATCTACTATGTACGCTGTAACTGCCTATCATAATTTTTATCTTGAAGAGTGGTGGGTGTTTTCCTCAAGATTGATTTTATTCGAGGCAAATTAAATTAGAACAATCATGGGGACTGGCGCTGCACACCTGAGACTGACGCTAGATGCCTGAGGCGTACTCCAAGAGACTGGTACTGTGCTGTGCTGCGTGGGTACAGAACGTACAATTCACATTGCTTTTCCAGCGATGGACAAGGTGAAGTGCTGGCAACGACAATGCTTGTAATGTTTTAGGGAAATTGCTACTAACACCGTCATTCCACATTAATAGAAGTGCAGGTGGTGTCCTCCAATCTCAAGAAAGACGCAATCTGTGCTGTCTACACAGGGTAGCTTAAGAAGTGCTGCCATGGGGGATTAAAATCTCGTGTTAATTTAATATTTGCTTGCAAATGTTAAAATCTGTCATTGTGCCAAATAATGTGTCAACCTGCAATATGATCGGAAAAATGTCACAGTCAAACATGTAGTGATTATACTCATCAATTTAGAATCCAAAGTTGTATTCAAGTATAAGGTATTTCAGGATTAAGGCAACGAACTTTTTGGTAGGTTTATGAAAATTCAAACGTGCGATTTTGATTTCAATGGTTGAAACTCACAGTTGAACAATAAGTAAACGATACAGCGTTGCATTTATTCGATGTAATACCCTTATTACGAACTACAGCTTATAATCTATTTACAAATGCATCGCAAGTGGCACGTATCTGTTCTTGTGAAATTGCTTCCCATTCCCATAGTAGTTTTGCTTTAAAGGACTCGAGAAAAGTGCGAGGGGTAGCTAAAACTCTTGTCTCCAAAATGAACCAGATGGAAAAGTCCAAAGGAATGAGGTCGGGGCTCCTTGCTGGCCATACATCTTTGCTTATGAAAGACGGAATGTTCCTTTGAATGCAGGTTTGGATTACGTTGGAGCCATGTGATGGTGTTGAATCCTGTTGGAGACTCCATGGTGAACCCTAAAAATGTTCTGAAGCCCATGGTAGCAACTTTGATTCCAAAATAAGAGAAATGTACCGTTCTGAGTTGAGTTTGACCCGACAAGACACAAAACCCAGCTGAGATCTTCCTGTGGCTGTCACAGCTGCCCAAACCATAACAGACTGTGCAATCCTACCCATGACTGAGCTTGAGGAACTCCAAACTCGGTCGTTCTGATGGTTTACAACTTTCTGAATGTCAAATTTTTTCTCATGTGTGAGCACCAAGTTTGGGAGCGTGCCTTGAGTTATCTCAGTAAGGATGTGACGATTTCTTTCAGCCTTCATTCTCTTTTGATGTTCAGTAAGCTCATTATGTTCCATCATTTTGTACGGTTTCTTTCCCAAATTCTCCTTCAACACTCGATATATTAAAGTTTTACTAACACCGGCTTCTGCTGCCAGTTCTCGATGGGATCGACGTGGGTTTCAACGCAACTTCTCCTGTGTATTTTTGATAAGTTTTTTGGTTCGAACTCTTCGTTTCCGGCATCATCCTGGTTTATCAGAGGTTGAACCAGTCTTCTTAAATTTTTTAACACTTTTTCAAACAGTTGAACAGCTCATTTTTAACTTTTTACAATTGTTGCGTTACTGTCACTTTCTTTGAGAAGCTCGATAGCGTTGTTTCGATCCACAACCATTATATAAAGTATAAATTTAAAATTTATACACTTGAAATAGAAAAGTTTATTTTACTAGCTGCAAAATAATGAGATTTAAATGACCAAATATTGATTTTAAATTATTTATTTAATATGTACAACTGGTTGCCTTAATTCTGAAACACCCTGTATATCAGCAATTAAAATTTAAGTAACATGTCAACAGGTTAAATTTAAGGTTACACTTGCAAGATAAATCATCGCCATTTTTGCACTTGCTTCCGTGACTGTAGAATAAATATGTTTAGTCTTTCTGTGTGTATATTATCCTTTCTCACGTTGGCCATCAAGATAGGAAACTCTCAATTATTTCATTGTGTCAAGCTTTGGGTCCCATCAAAAGGCAATCATATCATGATTTCTCTTTGTTTTTTCATCAATATCATTCACAAGAAATAAGGAACAACAACAGCACAATGATGCTTCTGAAAAACCATTCATCTGTAACTCATCTTTTGTAGTAAATAAAGGAAATAAATTATAATAACACATATTTCTAATATCGCTACAATAAGATGGATTTGATTTGTGTGCTTGATATCAGTTCTTACACTTCATACACGTCAGATTCATGAAATATCAATATGAATTAAAAAAAATTAATCTGCGTTTTACCATTAATTCAAAAAATAGGAAAATGAGACTGAGCAATTATATTCATTGATGCTAATTCACAAAATTAGCTATTAAATTTAATTATAAACCGAAATTATTTCAACATCCACAGGATGTAAACCTGTAAACCTACCCTTTTTTTCTATGTAAACCTTAGGAAAAATTACTTTCAGAGGAAGTACTCAATTACAAGAGCACCCACCCATCACTTTAGAAAATGATACACAGGCCAGAAAAAAGGAAAAACATCGATGTGTGTAGTTATATATTTGAGCACTTGAATAGCAGTTCACTTCGCCCTAACTGTAATACTACTAAAATACCCCAAATATGTCAATCGCTGGCGACGTCTAATATTCAAAAGTTGAATAATATTTCTCTAAATGACATCGAGTGGAAGCAACTACTATAATATAATTTCATAAGACCTCCTTGATGCCCGTACAGGAATTACATCCACGTGTACAAGACGTCAACTGGCTAACTTTCAGTGGACAGATCTGATTTTCGTAGAAGTGCAAGGCAATAATAAAAACTCACAATTGTTTCTTGTGCGCTGGAAAGGAATGGTTTACGTTAAAAACAATCTAAGAAAAACGATTCATTGACATAACATTCACTTATATATATTATCAGGAGTGACATTTCAAAAATATTGATTTTACTCCTGAAATGGGCGGTCGAAATATAAAGAACGATTAGCCATTCAAAAAGGAACTGATAACTCAAACGTAAGCAACCATTTCGAGAACAAAGAGCCCTGTATCTTCACTACCAAATTTCTCATTCAAATAAGCCAATGCTACGATGAATACACAGCTTCTCTTGCGACAGGTCTTGATGCCAACATGCATACGAGAGAAAGTTGTGGGTTAGAACTCATGAACATTCGAGAGAGCGCCTGACTTACCGTACCCTGCAGGACCACGCCCCTAGTGGACCTTGTGAGCTGCAGCGATGGATGTCCACCACTGACGGCCACACAGACGAGAGGGGTGCCCACAGTACAGTATACAGTAGTATGAGCGCCTGCAGCTTGTCGGGACTGCAACGTCATGAAAGAATGTGACATCATAGTGACGTGTACGCAAGTCAACCAATCATGGCACACAAGTTGGCTCACGAGTCAGGCGAACAGTCACTTCTGTCAAATTTGTGCTGATTTCAAGCAAAAAAAAACAATGAGAAACATCTTGAAACAATTGTCTAATGCTGGTCGGTGCATTTGCTACTACATAAATACAAATAATTTAGACAAGAATGACGAGATGTAATAAAGTGCAACGATAGAATTAAGCAAACAATGCACATGAGCATGAAAAATTAATATGAATATCTTATTTTTCTCTTTAATTTTCTTGCAGCTCCGCTTCTACCAGTGGAATTCCTTTTTTATATTCGCAATGATACTGTTGAATAAGATACTCTGGGATGCTGTGAGTGCACTCAGTTCATACATAATAGAAGGTAAAAAAATAACTTCATTAGTCTTGATATTCGCTATAAAAATACGAAAAATTATAACCAAAAATTTATAATTTTCACATTACAGAGATGTGTATAATTGTCCGGATCGGGTAACGCAGAAAAGAGTTTCAGTCCATCAAGTTGAATTCCGTGTCACTTCTCAATTATTTTTATTTCAAACTACGTAACAGACGATTCATATATATTTGTTCTATTAATGTTATTATTAAGTGTGGTTCGTGAATACAATATTAGACGGGCTTGTTAATTTTGACACTGGGTCTCTCAGGCCCATTTCGTTGTTTTAAGGGTTAAAATGATTTGAACGTTCTCTCAAGGTATAGATCACGTGGCCGAGTTGTGTAAGGGATGGATTATCATGGCGGCGTAGGTTCGAGACTGTCCGTAGGTATTTTTTTCGTCATTCATCGGCATCTGGCTTCCTGCCTCCCAAAAAAATTGACCAATCAGCGCCTGGTGGGATCGAACGTCACCGCTTGAAAATCGTGACGTTATGTCGGAGGGGTGGTCATTGCCATCCCCCGCATGTGCTCCTACTATTCTTTAGTGCACTGTGGGGGTACCTCTACCCTCGCCTCCCCTCACTCTCATCACACAAGGGAAAGAAAAGGGAGATAATTCAGAATAGCCGATGTAGTTTCTAATTTTCTCAACCCATGGTTGTTTCTGCGCTCATAATATCTACTTCTTTCTCCACCACTGTTAAACCCTCATGACTGCGTCCAGTTCTAACATTAATGTTTAAATCACTTCCCAGGATGGCATGCAAACATGTTTCGTGTTAAACTGCCTCGTTACTTATCTCCCTAGTGTTTTCTCTCATCTGAGAATGTAAATGAAAAATGCTCAAATATGCTTGTTTTTGTGAGAATTAAAGTAAAAAATTCTCCGCGTTTGCCAATTCATGACAAACAAATACAGTACAAAAACAAACAACAAAAACGTATATTTCTAATAAAGTTGGTACATAAGAAATGTAACAGCATTGGTTTTTAAAAATGCCTTATCATAAAATCCTTAAGTGGTAGTAGCATAGTATCATAGATGATAGAACAGCAGTACCTACGGGTATACATAAACATTCACATCACGCAATGAACGATAAATATACATGGGGAAACAAATGAAACTTAGCTTTTTCAGTGATGACTTAAGAGGTAATCATTGGTGATACATATAAATTCTGACGTGGAAGATATTATACGTATTTTAGGTGATAAGCGAAATATTTTCTTTAGGTACAGATTAGATTTGACATCATTACATTTAACTGAATTGGATGTTTAACATCCGAGAAATACCGAAAAAGGAAAATTATGAGAGCGAAAATTTAAAACATAAAGTTGTGATTGTTATTAAATT
>VCRD01001697.1:9274-46520 GCA_006783055.1 Trinorchestia longiramus | reverse complement strand
ATACCTATACATATACATATACATACATACATGCACACATACGCACACATGCATACATACATGCACATATCACATGCATGTACATACACACATATGCACATATATACACATGTATATACTCGTATACATCTAAATTCCTCGGAAGAAGAATAATCTGAAGAGTAACATTAATTCACATAAAATTCCATTTAGTTTTAGGCAAAACACAACTTATAATCTAACAAAAAAAAAAATTTTTATGCTCTATGAAAAATTAAACCTTTCTAACATGTTAACGTTTATAAAGTTAAAAAATCACCAATTTATAAGCCTGAAATATAACAGAAACAAAATAAAAGTAAAATCTAAAAAAAACGGACCAGATAGCTTTCTATTTTTGGAAGAGAGTTCCAATTTGAAAATACCATTATTTGTTTTCGTATATGCAGTATACCATTTTTTAACGAAGCTCTAAAGTTCTCCGTCATTACTGGCTTCTTTATGGTTGACTATAACATTTTTGATGTTATATTGCTAGTAAACGAGCATTCTTTGTTGATTATTATGTAGATTTATAATGAAATGAGATTATTTAAAGGGAAATGAGAAGGAAATAAATTTTCAGGATGAAATCTCAGCAGCAAATGTAGGGTCAATACTAGTCCCTATTAACCAGCTCACTCTGTTTGTGGCTCCAATATAGTAGGAAACTTTTTAAAAATACTAATATTCCGTGCCAACTTTCCGTACTAGCTGTAAATACACACCCTATTCCACAATCCTATTTTTGTCCATTTTAATATACATCCATTTATATACATCCCCAAGTTAAAAATTCTCCTGGAAAATATATGGGTTCTTTATGGAACATTTCCTGCTACGTAGTCAACTGCCTGATGATGCACATCCTTCTAATGACTCCTCACCGATGGACTTCTTGCTGGCAGTACATAGAGTACGATCTACGTACTAATACTGTAAACTTAGGTAAACTTCCTCATGGTGAACTTTCCATTCGTAGTAGTCTGTAGTGATCTGGCTAAAATCACTCTTTAGCCCCAACCCTTAGACATCTCTTATCTCCGAGCAGCTATTGAATATCTTTATCCTACTCGGAGTGAGCGTCTGAGGGAGTAAGGGACCATCGAGGAACCCAATAGGAGAAAAGGCAATTAAAGGCAGGATGAGTTTAAGTATTTGTATTCAGACATTTGAACATGATATTAGTTATTATTTCTTCGTTGAGCACATCTTGTCGGCAGGGCGCCGGGACGTATAGAGTTGGAGCGCGTGGCGAGTTGGAGTACGTGCACTTCGTGTTAGTGCGTTTGTTGTTTGAGACCATCCTGTCCGTAGACAGGATGGCTGGTTTCTACTTTCTTTGCTCTGCTGTTGGCTGTGTGTTGATTTCTGCAGGTGATGAGAGTTCTTGGTGGAGATGTTGACTTTGGAAGCACTTGGTGGAGAGTGTGCGTCGCCGGTGGTGGTCGGTACCAATAGGAAAGATTTAAGAGAGAGTTTGGCACAGGGTGTACTTAAGTATAGGGGTGAAACGGAAAGGGATTCTAGGAGGGGAATAGAAATGAGCGCTCTGCGCCCATGTATTGAGTGGTGGGGATCTGTCCCTGGGGTTTGTTCTTGTAGGTGGTCTCTATAAAGAGTTGTTTTGTTACCCTAGAGGGGTATTGATGCTAGGAGCGGCGGTGTGGGGTGTCATGTGTATTTGGGTGTTGGAGGGGTGCCGAGTATTTTTGTTTTCGAGCTTGGGAAAGCTCTGTGTGGTATTTGTCTAGTTTCTGGTGGGAATGTGAGGTGTAGGTATAGTTGTGGGTGCATGTTTTCAATGTTGGTCCATATTCGCTTTGCGTGTTCGTGTAGAGGGTGTTGATGGGGGCTAGTTTGGTTTGGCGGTGCAGTTGGGCTGATGTGTTAAAGTCGTGCCATTCTGCGTTTGTGATGAATCGTGTTGCTTTGTTTTGTACACTTTGTAGTTTTTAGATGGAGGATGGCGATATTGTGTGGAGTGGGATGGCTGGGTAGATGAGGGCTGATCGTACGTAGGCTAGGTAAAGCTTCCTTTTTGTGTCCAGGTGCATGTGTTTGAAACGGTATAGACGAGAGAGGTTGTTTTGTGCTATTGCTTTCCTCTGTGTGATGTGTGAGGTGTATCCCTGGCCGCCGAGGTGGAGACCTAAAACTTTGCCTGATTTATCGTATGGGAGGAGGGTACCGTCTACGTGCACTTCGTGTTTCTTGTGGTGGCTGATGGCTATAAGTTTGAATTTGTTTGCGTTTGTTTGAATCTTCCATTTCCTTTCAAAGGCATTGATCTGAGCTATTGCCCTTGATGTCAAACGCGCGGCCATGTTATGGGAGTTGGGGCTGAATGTGATTTATGTTATGTCGTCGGCGAATGTAATATAATCGGTGTTTGGTGTGGGCGAGGGGAGGTCGTGTGTGTAAAAATTGTACAGTGATGGAGAGATAACTGCCCCTTGTCGCACGCCTGATTTTATGGGGACAGGTTGTCCTGTGTGGCTTGCGATTCTGATTGCAGCGGTTCGGTCTAAAAGGAAGTTTGTGAGAATTTTTGTGAACAGTGGATCAAGGTTAAGTTGCGATAATTTAAATTTTAGGCCTGTGTGCCAGACTTTATCGAATGCTTTGGATACATCTCGTAGGATGAGGTCTATTTTTTCCGTTGATTTAAGTCAGGGGTCGGCAAAGTGGTCGATATCGACCCCTGGGGGTCGAGGACAGAACTCAAGGGGTCGATAAATTTATGGGGGTTGGAAGGGGGTCGATTAAGGAAAATAAAAAGAATCAATTAGATTTTTCAAGACCTTGGATACAAATGCATTTTTTATAGAAAAGTATGAAATTTGGTCAAATTTCAATCTACAAAATAAAAATGGAAAACTTCAATATGTATGTGTTGTAAATCAAATTAAATGCTAAGAGTGAACAATTGCTTACCATGCAGTAACCGCAGTCGAGACAGCGTGCGCTAGTGACAGCTACTCAAAGCCTTACCTCTAGCGCAGTATGTGTGTATGTATGGCGTGTGCAGACGGCACATACACAAAACATGCACAGCACAAAGAACCGAGTATACTCTCACTCCTTCCACGCGATACTTTTTACAGGATACTTACTTGCATCAATTTTTAGTCATTGTTAACGATGTAACATTATATTGTTTTCTGTGCTTACTGGGTCGATACGATAAAATAGCATGGAGGGATCGATGTAAATGCAAATATCCTCTGAAGGGGTCGACGGGTAAAAAAGTTTGCCGACCCCTGGTTTAAGTGGATGTGCAGCGTCTCATGTAGGGTGGTAAGAGCAGTGTGTGTTCCTCTTCCGTGTTGGAAACCGTGTTGTCTTTTGTTGTATATGTTGTGTATAGTGAGATGGTCTGTGAGTCTGTAGGGGAGGATTTTGTCTAGGAGTTTTCCGTGGATGTCGAGTAGTGATATTGGGCGGTAGTTTTTTATTTCGTGTTGTGAGGTGGACGGTTTAGGAAGGAGATTGCGTTGTTGAATATGTATAGTAGGTACTGGAGCATGTTGAGGGAAGTTGTTTCAGGTGGTGTGTCGTGATTTTTGTGTGTCCTGGAGCTTTTTGCGAAAATGTTCGTAGTGCTTGTTGGAGTTCTTGGAGTGTGATGGGTAGGAATTGGGGGTGTTTAGGCGGGTAATGTCTCCCGTCTCGTGTGGTTTTAAACGTGGTGTGATGTTCGTCATCTGTGTTTCAATGTCGTGAATGTTGTTTTCGTCGAATTTGTTGTCGGGATCATCGATACCTGAGTAGATGTTTGACCAGTGTGTTCTGAATAGGGGTTGTTTGTCACTCGGGGAGTGGTAGTATGTGCCGTTGAGTTTAATGTAAGGTGTGCTTTGTTTAGTGTTGTTGCTTGACATGCGCTTATTGAACGACCAATATTGTTCGGGGTTATCGTTTATTTTCATGTTTGTGATTGTATGGTTTTATGTTGCACTGTATATGTGTTTGTCTGTTTGTTTTATATGGTGTCTGAGGTTTACGAGTTCGCGGTACAAGTGAGGGGAGTGTCCGTGTCTCCTGAGGTGGTTACAGATGTGATGGTATCTTGTTTGGAGCAGGAGTGTTTCTTGTGTTGGTTTGATTCCCAGGATTGTTCTGTGAGCGATGGTTGGGGTTGCTTGGTTGGAGGCTGTGCGTTGCTGAGCGTTGTCGCCTCATTATATAGGGCGGTTGGCTGGGCACTGCTGCTTGAGCGTGACCGCTTATTGGTTAATGACAGCTAGCCTCGCTTGGGATTCATTTCTTCTGTCTTGTTCTCTGATTGGTCGACGATAACTAGCCTCGTCTGTGCTGTCTTCATATATAGTGATTCACTTCAAGTCCCTCCTGGCAAGCACTTTACTATTTAATACAATCCATCCCAAACGTCCCCTTCGTACTCGTAGACTCAATCGTGGGCTTCGAACTAACCGGAACCCAAGAGTAGAGAGTCCTGTATAGATTGTTACTGCATCCACATTTTTGTAAAACTCCTTGAATTCAGTCCAACTTTCTATGCAAGTATTTGTCCTCATTATATGCAGGTATTGAATGACTGACTTCTTCGCATAAAATATGAATATGATCCCTAAAAAACGCGACAGCTGTCAAGCCGTAATTTTTTAGTATAATGGAACAACTAAGCACTTTCTGGATGAGTTTAAATAGAGCTTACTCCCTTTTAAAATTATCTTATTCTTATATTTCATAACTGCATGAGTTACATAAAATAGTGATCTGCATATATCTATGCATGCATTCATATAATGGGTGAAGCAAAACTCCCATCACACTTTTAAAAACTATAAAAACAAAACCACATGAAGCCAAAAAACTGGATGCGAAATCAAATGAAAAGTGAACTTTTGGAATTTTATCAAATATCAAGTAAACTGATGCAAATAATGTATCATACTTAAAAACAGCACTATTCTCAAGTAAACTAAAATGATGAAATGCTACAAAGAACAGCGAGTAAAAATAGTGGAGAGTTATTTTATGCCTAATGGAGATTTAGTTGCAGTGCAGAGGAACTTCATGATGACATTTAATCAACAAACAAGTCCACCCAGACATCGCATTATTGCAATTATTTCCAAATTCAGTGTAAATCCTGGTCTACAGCTGATACAGAACGCTCTGGTTGACCGAGAACAGAACGAAATGAATGTGGAATTCAGGGTGTTTCAATCAGTGTTCACATTCATTTCGCATATGGCATCTAATTATAAATTCGGTCTTCCTGATGGACTTGTAGCAGATTTTCTGTAAACTCGTAAAAGAGACGTAATTTTCATCGTTCTTACTTTTGGTCGAAGCTGGTCTAGCAGTTTGTAGTGTGACATCAGTTGAAATATGTTATATGTTTTTTCTCTTCTAGCGCTCTGGGGTCTTCTTATTTCATCTAATGCGTTAGTGCTCCAGTACAACACCGGTTTTATCTGTGATTGATTCATTAAATGCTCTGGGAATGAGACTCTAGGTTGCAGTTATCACGGGAATAACAATCTTTTTTCGAATCTAATTTTATTTAATTGGTTTAAGTAATATTTTTGTTTTAATTTGTTTTATTTACAATGTTCCAGTTCATTTTTTAATATCCTAAGTCTTTATGATTGATACAAAATAGCATCCTAACTTGCGTCTAATCTCTCTCATAGAAAATTGATCACACGCAAATTCTGTATCAAAAATATGATTATGTAGATGAAAGGTTTTTTAATCGTCGAAAAATTTCACCTGACTTGTAAAAGTTTAGTCACTACTAGAGTCAATGGTCCAGGCCCAGTGTAAGAAACTCTATCCAAAAATAGTTCATCCAATTATGTCCAACTGTAGCACGTCCAACTCTATTCAAATCCGCTTCCAACTATTATAGATCCTAATCTTGCTCGTCCAACTCTATTCAAGTGTTATGAGTCCAACTAAATACGTAGATCCAAATCGTGCTCATCGTGTAGATTTTGGGGAAAGCTCGGTTGCGTCGAAGATCGATAATAACGCAAGTGAGCGCTGATATAACTCAACCTATACCTTCTGAAGAATGACCCTTAAGGAGATTGCTCGCCCAGTACAACGACCGTGAATATTACTGATAAACAATCGTATTCATATTAATTATATTGTACAAGTAAATGAAGCCCTGTACTGATAATATTACAGTCTTTGCATGCACACAGTGTAGCGTAAAGTACAGATGTATCCAATAAGGGAGAATTGAGGTGAAGTGTTTTTTAGATTATGAAGTCAAATACCATGTCTACATGTTATTGTTGACAACAATTCAAGTGAAGATGGTGTAAATTGAGGTGAAGTATCTGAAGTAGTTTAGTCAGGGGTATGTTTCTACGGCGTGTACGTGTAACATGATAAATAATGAGGTTAATTTTCGAATTATATGAGTGATGATTTAAACTGTGATGGTTAAGACTATTCAACCGTACCGTAAGAAAGATATTTGATACTTATATTATATCAAATTCAATAAAACGACTATTTTCCTCAAAAACTTTCCCTTGAAATCTATTTCGGTAAAACTTTAATGCTGATACTAACATCGTAAATCAAAACCAACGCGTTCGTGTCAACTGATTTTGCATAACTTTTCATTATCTGATTATCATTAACTCCACATAGTAAATCGAACACTGGAGCAGTCTTCTTTGTGATTCAGGCTTGATATTTTTCTATGCGCATCCAAAACGTGTAAATTATCTTTGGAAATTCTATCTACAGACCAAAATAATTCGGATTTACTTATCACTCGCATTAGATGGTAAACACAGCTTTAAATCTTCAATGTCAGAGCCATGTTTTCCGATTGAGCAACTCAAATACACATCTTTCCTCTTCGTAACACAAATATTATGGGATATAACACCATAGCTAATCTTGTCTTTGTACATGTGTACCATACATTGCACCTTGAATAATTTGTGTGTGTAACTTTAGGAAAAGAGCTTGAAATTTCTCGGCAGAAGTACGTACACACATGCGTACATGTGGCGTCAGTGAACAGTTTTTGGTAGAACAATGTTTCTCCGCTCGCTTGAAAACGTTTTTAAGAGTTTGACATAAACGCAAGTAAACTGAAAATGGCATGACTTTCTATGTTATTGGTTATTTTCATTGTCAAGTTCTCAAGGCTTGGCAATTACAGCTGCCAAGTTAGTGGCCTTGACAGCATTGGAGAGCTGTGAAGAAGTCCTTGTTGTAGTAGGGAGTACGAGTGTGACATTCTAGAGGCTGCTCTGCCTTCAGTTGTTCGTTGCTCAATGAAGACGGCGTTGGGAAGTGCAATGCTATGACTGAACATTCCGTCACTTGTTTTGTTAACCATGCGTTGTGACAGCAGTGTTTCGTAAGGCTTTGGAGTGCAACTGCGTTACAATTGTTGACAAAAAAATGAGTGTTAATTATTAATATTACTACTGGTGCCTTCGATGATAATTATGCACTACAGAGTGTTGTACACATGCAGAAAGCGTTATGGTGCAAGCATATGAGGCATGTATGTATCTCAGACTGAGCTAAAAACAGAATATGAATAAAGCTTTAGATAAGCTGATGTAACTGCTTCACCGTCATAACCAAACTTGTTTTGCTTACACAATTATTCTCATCCATTTTATTATGGAGTAAAACCCCTCGTGAAAAAATTTTTTAATCATTTTTTTCATCATTAAAGAACATTTGTTCTTTAATCGTATGGTATTAAGACAACGTCGAATATTGAGGATGTTTGACTATGACTGTCAATTTGAGACTGAACTAATAAAAAATTTAAACTGTGTTTGACAGATAAACCATTTTAAACCGGGTTTTACGGATGAGTTTTTTATTTTAAGTATTCCTAATTAATTTTTCCTTTTGAGTTTGAACATTATGAATTTACCTATGAACTATTTAATTCATAGTTGATCATGAGATTTATTTCATAACAAGTAAGAGTAATGCGCTATTATATGAAGCTTATCTCATAAATTCGATGCGCACTTCACCCCCTTTTCAATTGGGAATCAGTCTCCTTATATATAAAGCAATCGTGTACGTTTTCATTGGTAACGAACTTAAATACTTCTATAAAGGAATCATTGTCACTGCATGAATTACACAGCACGTTTTGCTCATATTTCGTAGCGGTCATCTGGAGATTAAGTCCTTCTCCCTAGTGACAAATAATGTTCAAAATTAATTTTCATTGGGAAAATAGTAGCTGCCCTCTCACTTTAACTTTTTCGCAGAATTTTCTATATAATTTTTGTTGTTGTTTTTGGTACATCTCATTTAATGTTTCGAGTTGCAATTCAATTCTTCGTTTGAGATATCGACAGTGTATATTAATGTTGTTGAGGCTCAAGTTAGAAGAACGGTAACGAACTTACTGCTTAGTGAATCGACGTTACTTAGCCAAACCTTCACTCTGCTCGCCAACGAGATGAAGATTAACAGGGACACTTTCTTAATAAAGCTGCACTACTTCCTCTTCTTCGGGGGTGAGTGAGATAGTCAGTCAGGCCACTTCACGACTTCCTCTTCTTCGAGGGGTGAGTGAGACAGTTGTCATGGAGTGTATAATGAAGCATACGTGTGCTCCATATGTAGGGGTCTCACATGCATCTCGTGATGTGTCATTATGAGTCTCATGAATATACGACACACCAACACAGTGGAGCGAGCGCCGCCTAGCCACCTACATAAACAAATCATTAGTCGGGTAAGCGCAGAACCACAAGAGTGTTGAGATCAACAAACCAGCGAAGGCACACACTTGAACGAATGTTACAAGTACGTTGCAGATCCATGGAATAGGCCCTACGGCAAAATGCAAAAGAAACAAAAAACAAAATAGAAGTATAAAACTTTAGAGACACTGAGAGAACGGGAGACTTGAAGCCAGACTTTTGCGAGAGTAAGAGGTAACCTATCCCCATGTAAGGGTGAAAGTTTTGCGCCTAGCGGATGGGTAGGATAAATGTAAACTTGATTAAAGAGGAATTAAATTAAAATCATCATACTGATGACCGACAGTAGATCTTACACGTGTACGTTGAAAGAATGTTTAATTGTGTAATATTAAAACACCTGGGTGGTTCATGGAGTAGGGAATAATGCTACACCGTGAATGGAAGTAGCCAATTACTTGTGGGCAATACAATTAAAATCATTGGCTCTGTAATGGGAAGGAAATAGCGGTATTGTTTGAGGTGTTGTATGCAAGTGTTAAATTATTGTATCCTCGCTTCCAGTGTTGAATCTGTAGTGTAATGGCAAGTACTAAGGCTGGTTTCAAGGAAAAAATAAAATCAGTGATTGGGTAATTTCTCGTATTTTCGATGTGAACAATTTCAATAAACTTTGATTATACCGTGTTGCATTCTTAACTGCTGAATAGTTCAGCAGTTAAGAATGCGATCAATTTGTTAATAAGGTGCAATATTTGTAGCTCGTCTGCCAGAAAATGATAGATTACTTTCATTATTCATTCCCGTAACAAGTAGAATAAGACATGTTAATTTTCTGTGTGTATTTATTATCATTTTTTCACGTCTGCCATTCAAAAATGGGAACTTTTTCATTATTTTATTCATGTGGAGGTGTAGGACCCTCAGGAGGCGGTCTTGTCATGTTTTCTTACATTTAATTAACTATGTCATTCACATGTATTAATTAGGGATAACAAAAAAGCAGCATGCTGAAAAACCATGCTTTTGAAACCATGATTTACAAAATTTATGAAAAAGAGAAAAAGAACTCGTTATAAATCAATTAATTAACAAATAATAGGTAGGCAATTATTTCTATAACGCCACACAGTCAGTCCGCTTCACTACTTCCTCTTCTTCAGGGGTGAGTGAGGTAGTCAGTCAGTCCACTTCACGACTTCCTCTTTTTCGGAGGTGAGTGAGACGGTCAGTCAGTCCACTTCACTACTTCCTCTTCTTCAGGGGTGAGTGAGACAGTCAGTCCGCCTCAAAGCTTACTTGGGATTGAGTGAAACAGTGTCTAATTTACAATATTTTCAGAGACGATAGAGACAGTCAGTCATTCGTGATTTTTTCATTGATTGTGGCTGTTGCATATTGTAACTTGATTTCACATTTTCCAGCCTTTATTCTAATGGTAAATTTTGAGGCCCACCTGCTAGAATACTACTAACAACTACCAGTATCACAGATATTTGAATACTGCCAAAACCCTCAAGTGATGCTATTTATTTTCTGCAGGTGGACGAGCGTGATATAAATTTTATTTTGTACAATATTTATGAAGAATTCATGACAGCACACAGGCGGACAATAAAGTCGTTTTACAATTCAATAGATTTATTGCAAACACAGAACAAAAAATACATGTGTGGCAATTATTGTTAAATGAGAATTAGATATTGAAGATAGAATTGGATATTAAAACACAATAATAATTATGCCCGCACACACCTGTATGTGTTCACAATTAGTTACGCGATTCACATCAAGCCAGTACTCGATTTCTTGACCTGTTCGCTGTAGCATAACCTCATCAATGGTGACAATTACATCAGTAATCCTTTGCTTTAGGCCAGTAATATTCCGCCTCTTTGTTCAATGCACGATATCTCTAACATAACCCCCTAGAAAGAAATCCAGCGGAGCGATTTCTCGTGAACGAGGTAAACAAATAATTGGCCCATCTCTTCCAATCTACCAGTCTGGAAATGCTTCCTGTCCCTGTATCCAACACTATCCTCTGTCTTACTAAATTTCTTGTGTTATGCACGAATTGACAGGCATGATGGTGGATCTCTTCCATATTTACTCCAGTAGTTTGGCTGACTCTGTCAACAGTATCTCTGCCATTTTCATCAACAGGATAGGATGCCTAAAACGTATATGTAATATATGCTTTTATTTTTAATATGTTTTTTTTTAATTTCGCCTCTAAACTTCTCTCTGTGGCTACAAAAATGTACTGTCTCTATATCAAGTAATTTTAGCAAAATCGTTTCATGTTGGTGAATATGGAAATTGTTTCAATTATATTAGTTTATTCAATTTTTCTTATACGGATCTTTTGTCAGTATGCAAGCACATTAGACCCTATGTGATTTTGATAGTGCTTTATTATAACCATAAACCCACCGGCTGCAATACTTCATAGATTCTGATAAATTTTCAGAACGTTTCAATTTCTTTTACTTCTGGTCAGCCATCTAGTATCTCGCTTGACTTTAAAAATTGAACTAACAATTTGAACTTCAGGCATGGCTCCCATCATGCCCTTTGGTCTGGTGATGAGCATGCAGCTTGGGGGGTCAGTGGCTCTGATGGGCAACATGGGAGCACTCATCCTCATCAACACCGTCCTGTTGAAGCCCATCGTCTCCATCGTGGCTGATGCTTTCCCCAGGGCCAGACGCCCTCTCTTCGTCGGGCTCCTCCTCCTCTTTTGCTGCTCGCTCAGCTTCATCGTTTTCATTCCGCCTTTCAAACAGGCACCGAGCTTCTCTTCAGCTTGGATTACATCCAAGAACGCTACAGAAACCAATTTAAATAACATAGTATATCAGTTGAAGTCTGGCGAGTTCGGACTAAATGATTCAATGAGTTGTAAGTCAAAGTTCCAACAAGAGAACTCATCAGACACTTCTCATCCTTGGTCTGATCTTCAAATCGTTCTTCCCCATAACGGTCAGTATAAATCAGTAGAATTCAAGTTGCATCAGAAAAAATACGTTGAAAATTGAATTCAACGTTTAGATAAGTTATTGTATCAATTTTCTTTGGAATAATTTTTCGAATACGATCTATTGTCTAAAAATTCGCTCCTTCTGTTTTTACTTTGTTTTCGATGCAGTGTTTTCAGCTTGCATTCTCATTCAATTTTATCTAGATTTCAGATTCTTTCAGCCGTGGTTTATGTTGTTTTACATATTACACAATTGACATAAATTATCTCTCTAATATTAATTCTAGCCATGGTTGAACTGATTCAAGACTATTTATTGCAACAACTTTTGAAAGTTACGGTATCAGACTGGACAATCTCTTGTAATTTTGAGCCAGATATTTTAGAGCACAATTGTGTCTCAAAATGATCAGCATTAACACTCAATACTATCATGCGAAAATTACGTCCCACAAACAGAGACTTGCTTAAGACGGTGAAGTTTGGGTTAGTATCACCCAGATAATAAAGAAATAACTCAAAGCTCATCTATTAAGGGTAGTTCTTACTTCTCTCAGATGTTTACAGATTCATGCGAGCTTCAGTCGGGCCGTGACTGCCAGTTTGCAGGCAGCTCCTCCTTGCTTCAACTGAAGCTCTTCAACTCTTCTCACGGCTACTCGACCTACACCGTCTTCGCGCCGCATGAACACAGAGTCCACTGCTCCGACTTGTCCAGCTCTGGAAGGTGGATTGACTAGAATTGAACGATATGATTGATGCACTTGTTCATTATTTTGGATGAAACAAACATTACGCCTTGTAGTGTGCAATGAAGACGCCAAGGGAAAATACGTCTCTATGTTTTAAATGAATGAATTAAAGTGATGAAAATAAGTAACAAGTGGCATTCCCTTTATGGTGAGAACGCGTCGGAAGAAAAATCTGAAAGAAGGTGCTCAAAATTATGCCTGTATAGGGAGACTGTGTACTAAAATTATTTTAGTTATAATATTCAAGAAAATTTCATTTAATTTTAAATAGAAAATTTCAATTACTTATTGAATTCATTAAAGCGTTTTATCTTTATCAGTTAAGTAACTGTATGGATTCAGGACACTGAAAGTATGCACTATTTCCTGCCAGCTAACGCAAAGATATCGAGTTGAATTCGTCCAGCAAACAAATTAGTCTTGAATTTTTTTCAACTCCTCTTGACCTATGAGAAGGTTATTTTTTATTGGCACCTTATTTCTAAGTATACGAGTCAATTGAGTCAGGGTCTACAACTTAACAAAGGACAGATAATCTAACAGTAATGTCCTTTACCGCAAAAATGAATTTCTAAAGAGCACTTACAAGATTCTACATTCATCCCTGCAGCCTGGATTGCGTCGGAGGTGACTGGGACGAGACACACTGCGGTGGATCAGTGCTGCAGACTGGAGCCTTTTGGAGCTTCGTGCTGCTGCTCGCCGGGACAGATTTCGCTTACTCAACCACTAACAGCTTTACTGATGCTATCACCGTTGACACTCTCGGTTAGAAGAGCACTAGCTGATATGCACAGCATTTATTAACACCATCATATATAGTACAAATAAATTAATAGTGACGTGGATAAGTTGAATCTGCTCTTCTTTACCTTCTCAGTGGACCCTGTTACTTTATGCACATCGTAAACTTCAGCTAAAAATATTTCAGAAGTAGGTTGTAATGAGTCCAATTGAGATTCATAATTTTTAATAGAATCATCGAATAAATATTGCACTCCATTTATTATTGTAGTTCATTAGACCGAAAGCGTTCACGCTTCTCCTATTGAGTGCTCTAGGGCTTTCAGCTGCAATATGAGAGTAGCTCTTTACCATGTCTCCAAGGTAAAGTTAATTACCCTTAAGGCAAAATTATTTTTCAAAACGTTTGAATTTTAGTTAAAATTGAGAAGTTTGAACGCGACAAACTGCAAGCATATTCGAATTTCGCTCAAATACGCGTGTAAACCACAGTTGGTTGGTTTTATTTTCCAATTTTCTAAAATATGTTCTGGGTGCGGGGAGGATGGCCCGATATTCTCATGGTTCTTTTTCCACGGATTTGTATTGTCATGTTCGATGTTTTCATTCCATCACATGCAAATCCTTACGGTTGCACGATACAATAACATGTAAATGTGCTCCAACGCTGAAACTTTTGCGAGCAGGAGATGAAGGTGATTACGGCAGTCAAAGACTCTGGGGTGTCGTAAGCTGGGGACTGATGGGCATCTCCTCCAGCGCTCTCATAGACTGGTACTCAGGAGCAGCCGAGACCAAAGACTACACACCAGGATTTATTCTTGTTTTCATTTTCATGGGCCTCGATGTGATCGTCTCGAGCTTTCTCAAGGTCTTAATATAAATTTTGAACTCTACGTTCATTGCAAGTAGAATTTTAACAAAGGATGATACGAGATCACTGAAATATAGAGCAGCATTGTATAGTGAATAAATCCTGTCAGAATTTTAAACGAGAATTGAAGCTCTTCAATACATTTATGGTATGACAACAGTTAAAACTAATTATGAAAATGTGGAACTTATATGTCAAACAGATTCCGAAACTGGAACCGGAAGGCGCGATTTGGAACACAGTGAAGCCCCTGATGAAGAAAGTAGATTTCGTGCTGTTCCTGTTCTTCACTCTGATGAACGGCATCTTTAATGCTGTGCCTCTCATCTACTTATTCGTGTGAGACACGATAGCAGCTCATAATTCCAGGCTTGTTATTAATTTGGGTATGATGCTCATGTTGATGGTCATATGTTCTGTAGAGGAGAGAGGTTGGCATTAACCAAGCTGTTGCTGCGTAACTCGTTTTGTCAGTTGGTAGCAGTACATTATGATCAAATATACCAAAACACTGTAGACTGCTCTAGTTCAATTAAGGCATTTTACGTGATATGTGTTTAACTGACGCAGAAAACATTATAATACCGCCCTCTAAGTAGTAACCATATTTTCCAGATGAGGAACTACGGTTTATAACGTCCGTTCTTTAACATGGGGCATGAGAAAACATGCTTCATCCTTGTCTATGCATGCACGATGACATATGTTCCTAATGATGCACAATCCTTATTTTAACTGATTTTTTATAAGTGTTTTATGATAAGTTGATCACAAACAACATACCTGCAAATCTTAGTACTCCAGTCTTCTCTAGTACCTAGTAAAATCTCCATCATGATATATTATAATACATTGATCTCTTTTTCACTCTTTATGCCACTTGTATGTTGACCTAACCAGTCTTCTAACGAGCAAGATCTACACACGCATGCTCACACAAGATACACACGCATGCTCACCAAGTACTGAGAAATTAAAATGACTTGCGTCCAAAATGACTATTTTAGACTACTGTTGCTCGTGTTCCAGATGGTGTAAACAGGAAGTTTGACTACTGATACCCCAATTTATAATTATAAGACATAACCCTGCTTCTGATATTTAAAATAACGAAGTATTACTAATCCCGTTCGTAAATTATAATAATCGTAAGAAGAAAATACCTCTGAAAAAGCGGAAGTGTATTTTCGCCTACACCATACTTAGAATACTTTTTAGGTGGCGATAAATAGCATGTGTGCACACGCATAAGTCATTACGGGAGCAAACCACATTATGAGGGTAATATTTGGGTCAATGTTCTGCAGTTTGATGGAAGAGCGAGCGGCAGGCACACCTCTCATGAAGCACATGAAGCTGATGCAGGGGCTGACGGTGCTGTTACGTAGCGCGTGTGAACTGCCCTGGATGCACTACGCAGGTCAGCACTACATGTAGTGGTCTTTTTCCTTCTTCCTGCTCTGCATCTCATAAGACAGCATGCACAGTCCTTGTATTACCTTCTCTGTGTCTCACAAGTCAGCATGCACAGTTCTTGTATTACCTCCTCTGTGTCTCACAAGTCAGCATGCACAGTCCTTGTATTACCTCCTCTGTGTCTCACAAGTCAGCATGCACAGTCCTTGTACTACCTCCTCTGTCTCACAAGTCAGCATGCATATTGCGTTTATCACCCCCTCTGTGTCTCAAAAATCTGCACGTAAATTTGTGGAGGACTGGGTTGACATACAGGATGAGGTTGAGGATGAACTATGTAACTCAAAAGCCTTCTCGGATTTAACTGATATTTCACGACATTTTTTGCTCCAGTTCACTGAAGCTTCTTTCATTAATAATGACACTGATAAAAAATTTAGTACCAAGGAAAAATACATTATAATTATCTTACTAACATATGATTCATATACATACATACAATGGATGCATACAAATGTGAGCAACAAAAAGTATAATGTAAATTTATGTGCGTCTGTTTTCATCTTCATTTTACTCCCAGGCCTCTTGGAGTTTGCACCACGTTAATGTGTAGCCCCTGTAGCGTGATCGTTCCTACACAATTAACTTGACATATGTGATGAAAAATACGTGAACCATATCATGATCTAGTGGTAACCTGCTTTAATAATACTTCTCAGTTATTAGATGCGAAGCTGCTACGCTGAACACAATCATATATATCCAGACAGACTCATTAAGAAGTTCGGAGCCAGCAACATACAGACCGCGGTCTTCGGTGTACATGCTGTCCGCCTCGGCCTTCTGGCGGTGGTGGGGCAGTGGGGCTCCGTGTGGGGGATCCTCGTCGTGGAGGTCCTGGACGGCCCAGTGTATGGCCTGGGCTACCCCCTTGTGGTGCTGTACGCTAAACAGTTCACACCTCCTGGCCTCACTAACACCGTCCAGAGTCTCGCCAACAACGCCTATGACATGCTCAGTAAGTCATTAAAATAACTTTCAATCATTAACATAATTGTAACGTGAATATCACTCATAAATATGTATTCGGTTGAATGCAGTCCTGCTATGGAATAAAACTTACTGGCAAGAGCATTTTGTGACATCATACCAGTAGAAAACCCAGGTTACGTTAGTGCAGCTGTTCAAACAGGTCATAACTGATGTAAGCAGCAGCATGGTAGCCTCTAGCTATTTAAAGAGTTTATTTTTCACTACGTTAATTGTAACAAGAGAGATAAAAAACAGATGTTTAAGATTTATGAATCCCTATGTTTTATGATAATATATAATATTATTCCAAGGGATGAATAAGGAACCTACTTGAATTAATTGTTAGTTTGTCGAACTCCCTCAGAGGGAATAAAATCATTAAGCTACAAAGAAAATAATATTGAGTAATAACGTCAGAAACTCCGTAGTTTCTAGTGTTCACCAGTTTACTCACCAGTGAAACTTACAAGACGTCAATGTCAGATCATCCAACGAGCGTCCTCCTGACTAGGGTGAGTGTTACGAGATTGTACCCTAGAGACCTAATTGTCAATGAAATATAAAGAATCGTCCTCCACTTAGTTTGCAATAGAACTACAGCGTCATTTTACAGGTTATGCGGTGTCCTCAGCGCTGTCTGGGTTACTTGTTTCACAACTGGGCACTACAAACACGTTCTGGATCTGGGCTGCCTGTGGGGCTGTCACCTGCGCTCTCCACGTCATATTTGCTGCGACCTGCACTCCTCGGGACACCAGCGGTAACATCCTGCCTGCTCTCACCTCCAATTTTCCTGTTTGAAGTTATAGGCTTTCATTTATGTAAAGAGCGCATTTGGTCTTAAAATTACTAAATAAGATGAAAGTCGTACTCTTTGGTAAAGCGATGAATGATTATTATATATCGTCCATAAGTGAGTGATATCAGTAAATGATTACTGATATCAGTGTTGATGATATCAGAAATATGTCACCATAATTTTTTCTCTTAAGCGAGAGAAGGAAGAAATGCAGAATTTTAGAATTTCAAGAAATCTCTACACCATGTATAAAAAGCAATTCAACATTGAAATCCACGTGAATGAATGCTTGACAATAAATTGGTGTTTAATAACATTCTTTATTGAATTAATGACATGACATGTTCGCCTATGGAGGAAGCCAAACCTCCACATCTGCAAAAAATACTAGTAATTATTCCTAAGTAATTCCTATTCAATGGCCGCCATAAGAAAGACATTAAAATCACATAGAAAGACTACACATACTTGATTCCAAGAGTTGCTAAGAAAAATCCGTTATGGTGAAACCAAAACCCCGTCGAGGCCAATCGAAACGAATTCTTAATTGATTGGCAAATTAAATGAGCATTGCAATGATAGAAAGGTAACATTGATCACCCGTATTCCTAACTGCTGAATCATAAGGCACGACACTAGATTGAGCTCAATAATGATTATTTCACGTTCAAATACGGTATTTTTCATGTCGCATCAGTAATTTATGCAGATCGCGCATCAAATTGTCAATGATCATGGCTCTTTCAAAGACAATAGTTGCTGTCTCCATTACGACTAACAAGAATCTACTGCATACAGGACGATATGGAGCGATTGTGCTGTGCTCACGTCCTGCGTTATTGCAGACACATCACTGAATAGTCCATTGATATCGTAAATCAGTTGCTGCTGTGGTTCCCGTAATCGGCATGTCATCCCCCACCTCCCATTTATGAATTGCATGTTAACGTGTCATTTTTGGAGATATATGTACTTCAAGAGATGACGATTAGTAATTAATGTTGTATAATCTAGTAATTCATCACTCTAGATTTTTTCCTTATTCACAGATCCTTTGAAACGTGACAGTTCCAGTGTGCGGTCGAACACGAGTAATGGTGCAGACGGGTTACAGATGCAGATTTCGAGAGCACGTCAGTTGGATGCTTGATTATGCTCCTGTGAGAATAAAGTAATAAAGAAAATTTGTAGTTTAGTATCCTGACTCTATCTTCTTGGGAGGTAGATGGCAGGACGAAGAGATTACTCGTGTATACTTGTCAGCCCGACCAATAGTGTATGCAATTGTCTATAAATGTAGGTTATTTTCTATAACGCACTTGGAGAGAAGCACCCAAACTGTCCCAGTGCAAGCAGTTCTTAAAATGAACTCATATGAAACTTTAATTATTTATTTAAACTTAGAAAACTATTAATCTGTATGCTCATTGATCATTAATGTAAAAATATGAGCGAAACTTACTAACGTATAAATTCAAGTATTTTTAAACGAATGTAAAGAATATAGATGACAACACAACCAAGCCTTCATTAAGAATAAATAAGCGTTTTATGCTGTGATAAGCTACAGATGTTCAAATTCTTTTGGGAAATAGCAATGATAATAGTATGATAATAGTACCATCGATAATGCGAAGCAAGTAGGAAACACAATTCGTACTTCTAATAGTGTCACATAAACTATTACAGTACAGTTATGAACTTTCATGAGGTCTTTCAGCTCATAAAATACTGAATCTGTGCTTCTTTCATCACGGAAAAGAGGTAGAGGGTCAATCGTAGTTGAGTGATATGACCTCGGTAAACAAATGCGCGACCAAGCCCTGTAGACTGCAGTGTGAGCTGGGACTTCGCATTTGGGGGTTGGTTCGTACTAGCAAGAAAGCGTGAAACTTTTGACTGTTCATGGACGCTTGAAATCTTAGTTAGTATTATAACATAAGTGTGTCAGAAAAAGAAATGGCCTTGCACTATTCAAAAGCACCGCCACTGAAGGTACGGGGTACACAACACGACCTATGATGCTTCCGTAGTAAATATCATTTCTATTTCTCAAATAAGTACTTCTGAGACTGAGTAAAAGTAGCAATGATGCTCTTCCTCATATGTTGTTGCAATTTTATTAGCGGATTTTGTTCGTTTTCGTCATTTTTTCGCTCGCATCCTTCAATAAATTAAAATGTACTCATCAAATGAGAATGGACATGAGATGAACAATTGACCCTTTGAATATGCAGATAGGTTGTGATAGGAACAAACACTGTATTTTTAACTCTTTGAATGAAAGCAATATGAGAGGCAAATTGTTTCATATGGGTTGTCTCAGTTGATGGTCAGCCCCAACCTCCTCAAACTCATCGGAGAAGTTGTTTATGGCAAACATTTGTGGAGTTTTGAGATTATTTTTTCTAATAAATAAGTGATTTCATATACAATCTTCTTTACATATTTTAATTAATTTAGGAGTTTACGATATAGATGCTTTCTCCCCTACGTGGGAGATATGCTTTGGAATTAAAATTATACGATGCCAATTAATTTTCCTCGTGAGATAATGAAAAACGATTTTCAGCTCATGTTTAAAACTGTTTGCTTCACAAGAGAGGAATTCAGTTCTAATGTTTATGTAATGTGAAGGTATCAATCATGAAGAAGATAGAAAAAGCCTCTAAGAAAGCATCAAACGTTGTATAAACTGAAATACAGTTAAATAGAGGTATTAAAACGTATCGAGTCATATACACGGATTATACACAAGGTTAAATCTATTGATCGTATTCTGCACGGGTCAATAAAAACCTAACCTTAAGCACTAATCAAATGTAATTTATTGATTAAACGCTTCTACTATTTCATGTGAATGATTTTCGAATTTCACGTTGAAAGAGAGAGAGAAAAAACGATAGTATAAAAACACTTTTCTGTTGGTGAATTAGATGAATTAAGTTATGGGAAAACTCAATTTCCCAAGGTAAATGTCAAAAATACAAAAAAAATTCTTCTAGATACTAGAATGAAGAGCTTCGAAACAGCACAATCAAGAACTGCCTTGCCGGTGGACAGTTTCTGCAATGCACCTGATGTCAGATATCTGAGCTCCTAAAGAATAAAAATTCCTCGGTGATAAAACCATGGCCGGCAGCCAAGATTCTGCTGATATGATTGTCAACAAGTCTGTTCTTATCAAGCTCCATTATTTCCTCTTCTTTGGAGGTGAGTTCAAGTTTAAGCTAATTATGTGCATTGAATTTTATCTAAGTCCTTTTGTGTTATAGCCGTCATTTCGTTTTGGAGATTTTGTTTGTTCAGCCACGGTTAAGCTTCATCTAAGCGTCAACACCTGGCATCACATACAGGTGCTGGGAAAGGGGTGGATGATGTTCACTGTGGATGTGCTTTTAAATGCACCTTATAGGGTCTTGATTATACTTGCTCATTAGCGCGTACGTATGTGTACGAAATTAGGCAGATGAGCTGAGGTCGGTTAGTAAATTAAATCTTTTACCAAAATTTTTTTCATTTTCTCTCGCCTCCTAATAACTTTATTATGAATAAATTTAAGACTAATTATAATTAGTCTCAAGCTTAATAATTACGGAAATTTTATGGTTAATTAATTTTTTGAAACAAATTTCACCACAAAACGTTTTCATTCGAATGAAAGTGGTTTATTCATTATTTTCATTCAAGTCGGTTTTTGTTTCCCTAACCTTACAAGTTAGGCCAGATAGTGGACCTTCAATAATAATGAAAATAAATAACAAAACAACAACAAATTAAAAATTTGGGGGAAAACAAGTGAACTTTCTTGCACAAACTATCAAACTATGAAATGGTCCATCGATTAATGTCAAAGGACATTTAGTAAAAAATTATATTTGTTGTGAAATTTTGGGCAAAGTGCTAGTTAGGAGTTGAAGTTGCATCCGTGAATTTGTTTTGAGGTTGGGCTTTACAAGGTGCCAACTGATCCAACGGTTGCACACTTAATGCAGATATATATGATATGAACGATTCTAAACGTTCTCCTGCTAACATCATTAATATTACAAACATGATTAACTATTGAGTAATGGGGCAAATAAAACGCAATGAAGGTACGCAATTATTAAAATAAGTTTCTCATTGTGTAACAAATATATATTGGTACACATGACCTACCAGGATCTGAAACGTAGTATTACCACAAATTGAAGGGTGGACAGCACTAGTGGACTACATGCATTTTTTCCCGTGGAAAATATATTATATTTACCACGGGAAAAAATACAAGTAGTCCACTAGTGCTGTCCACCCTTCAATTGTAGTACTAAGGGATGCTACAAAAGGCATGGTCTCACAGGAATGGCGCCAATTTTACCCTTCTTGCTGGTGCTGAGCCTCCAGCTGGGGGCTTCAGTGATGCTCATGGGGACGGTGGGCGCTATGGTCCTCGTGCCAACGATCCTCTTAAAGCCCTTCATCTCCACCGTCGCCGACGCATTCCCAGCAATTCGTAAAATGCTTTTCGTCGGTACTGTGCTGCTGACGTGCCTCACTGTGGTAGGAATTGGCTTCATTCCTCCTTTCGTTCCAGCACCAAATTTCAATCAAAGCTGGGTTCTTCCGGAAAGTTTGTTGTTGCATTTTAGCTCATATTTTAATGGTAGTTCGCTTGGAGTAAACAGACCATTAGAGTATTCAGCGAACTGCTCGCTGGGTTGTGCGGGTGAACACATGGACTGTGCCTGGAGTTGGGATCAGGAGACCTCAAATGGTGTTATTCCTTGGTCGGATCTGGCGGTGATTTTAGAAAGCGAAGGTATGTAATGTAATACAGGGTGCGGCAACATAACTTCATTTTTCTTAAAGCAAAGTGCTTTGCAAAAAAGGAAGTTATGTTGTCTCACCCTGTATGATAGAACTTCAGTTGTATCGAAAATAATTTATGCCTTTAGCTAGAGACGCTCTATGATGATATGTATTTCGCTATCGCAATTTTCAAACATTAATTTGTTATTACATAATCATGTTTGCAAATACCTCATGAAAAAGAAATTGACTCATCGTGGAATTTTATAAATTAAGTATTATATAAAGTATCATCATATTAACCAACAAACTAAAGTTCACAGAGAAATCCTTCATCTTACAGCAGAGTAGTTTTTTGGGGCTAAACATTGTAAAGCTATAATTTTTCGGTAAATGAATAAAACCAAATATTATTTGAAAATTTTATACATTTGTAGTTTATAGTTTCATCATTGATGGTGAGACGAAGGTGAGATTCGATTATTTAGTGGAAATAAAGGTTCTGTGGGCAGTATGATAGAGAAGAAAAATTTTAAATGATGGAGAAGATGTTCTTTAAACTTCTCGATGATCATAAAATACGTGAATCTAAAGTCATGGGCATACACGTTGTTATCATGATGTTTACAGATTCATGTGAGCTTCAGTCGGGACGTGACTGCCAGTTTGCAGGCAGTTCCTCCTTGCTTCAACTGAAGCTCCTCAACTCTTCTCACGGCTACTCGACCTACACCGTCTTCACGCCGCATGAACACAGAGTCCACTGCTCCGACTTGTCCAGCTCTGGAAAGTGAGGGCTTCCTGGAGAAACTTTTATTCGATATTTTTAAGGATGAAGTAAACTCAAGACGGTTCCGATTTCATAACTTTAGGCCAGTGAAGTTCGTAAAGTAATCTTCAATACACTATTTACTAAGTTTGTAAGTATTTCATTATGAGAGGCGCTACTGTATAATTTATTAATAAGCAAAACTCGTGTTTCTTCCTCTAGATATGGCGCCTATAATTGTACTTCAACAGTTTTATTTCTTTCTCATCATACTAGTGAATATTGTTCCAGTATCTAACATGTTGTCATGAATACCTTTTGCCAAAGAAAAGTTGTGCATTCATGAGGCGTTTTGATGGAAGGCGAACTTTCCTAGCCTTGTGAGAACTCAGACCCTGTTGCAGTATGATGATAAACAGTTGTTCCTACTGCATTAAATTCGTTTACGAATTCTGTGCTTGTAGTTCAAAGCTTCTCATAAATAATGTTGTCCATATTTTGATTTGATAGGGAAACAATTTTCTCTGGACACCAGAACGTGAGCGGTTCATAGTAGAATAATGTTTCTTCTTTATGTATTGAATGATGATGATGTTTCTTCTTTATTGTTCACCCTATATTGAATAATGTTTCTTCTTTATGTTCTTTGTATTTATTGAAGCAACTGTACTGAGAGACACTGTACACTTCTTTGTAATAGCCCTATAGCCTTTAATATTGACATGGGCTATAATTATTCGAATTCGGAAATTTACGTTGAGTTTTCCCTATGGTATTTACCGGCTAACTGATTACTCTACACTGCAGACGTGTCAAATAGCAGTCAGATTAAAGATTAAATGTTCCAAAAGTGTGAACATGGTTCCAAATTTTTGTTTTGAACTATAAAATCAAATATCATCTTAAATTTAGCAAAACTTTGGCTTGAAATCCACATAATAACACATTTCTATACGTATACTCAATACTTCTTAGTTTATCTGATTCGTATTTTTTGTGAGAATTATTTTTCCAAAATATGTATAGAATTTTGGAGTATTCCTGTACTCCTCATGATAAAAATATTATTTCATTCAGAATAATTTATTTCTGGAGCTCTCAACATGACTCACTAGAAAACTAAAATCAAAACGTTTTTCAGAGTATATTGAATGTGTTTTAATTTAACTGTAAATACTGAGATTCCCAATCTTGGTGAAAATTATTGATTTGGATTTATTTGATTTCTGAATACAAATACAGACGGTATAACCTTGAAAAAATTCGGGTTTATGGTCAGTGTCTTAGAATTTAGTGAAACTCACTATACAAATTAAGCAACGATTATGGATAACGGGCTATTGCATCATGTTCTGGTTATGTTTTGAGGACTGCATTATGATCTGATTATGTTCTAAGGACCACGTTTATACAGCCTGCATTGCGTAGCGGGGGCGTGGAGCCCGACATCATGCGATGGAGAGCCCCTGCAGAGCCATGCCTTCTGGAGCTTTAGTCTCTTGACGACGCTCGCCAGCCTCGCCTACACCACCGCCAACACCTTCACTGATGCCATCACAGTCGACTCACTCGGTCAGAAGTAAACTTGTTAATTTGCACGTTGACTTTGTTGATACTTAGAAATTTCTGCTACTTCCTCATATTCTGTAAACATGTATGCGCTTGTGTACCTACTCTTTTAAATTTGCTCATTTTGACACTCATACTTGCAAGTGCCAGTTTTTCAAGCCTCTAGGTAAATAAATGACAGTTGTCAGAATAGATTCAGAATTACCTTACGATTTATAAATGCTAAAATCAATTCAGATCATTAACTTTAGCACGTTCATGTGCACTTAAACGTGATGACAGATACGAAATGGGAAAATTTATATTATTGAAATCATTTTATCATAACTGACCCTGAGTGAACTATCGTTCATGCTCACTGAATCTCCTCTGGCGTTCAATCAGATTCAGTCTCAGCCCAGCAAGAAATGAATCGTAGAATACTTCTTTATTCATAGTGGTATATCGTATCATAAAAAGCAAAAGATATTGCAGTACACCTGATAATTTTTGGGTTATCTGAATAACTGCACGAGACTCGCTTACTGAATTATAAAACAGATGCTGTCATCACAAGTTTAGGCATTGACTTGTCTGCACCAAGAAGCTATAACTTCGCATGAAATGCTTGATAAGGTTAAATGATGAAATAGGATGTTCCCTAGTTTCTGTGGTTGATGACATAATAGGTTTTAAATTTTACAATTAAAATCAGGTTAGTGAGAAAGTGACCGATTTTAAGATCTAGGTCAAAAAATGAATGACTGAACGAATATAAAATATTTATTCATTAATATGATCTCCACTTTTTTCATGACTTCGTTCCATCTGTCAAATAGCTTCTATATACCACGCTTGTAAAGTTCTCTAGTTTTGGAAGCAAAATATGAAGTCAACTCATTTTCAATTTCTTCTTTCATACTTAACGTAAGACCATTCAAATGGCTCTGTAATCCTCGGAACAAATGATAATCAGAAGTAACAAGTTCAAGAAAATAAGAAGGATGTGGCAGTATTTCCCTACCAAGCGCTTCAAAGAAGGTTTGGTCAGTCGAGCTGTACGAGGGCAAGCATTGTCGACCTTTCTATTAACCAAGGATGAACCCTTTTGGATCAGTGTTGCTTTTAGTCGTCAAAGTTGATGGCATTAAAGATTAGCATCGATTGTTTGCTTACTAGGCATTTTCCGTGGAAATTCCTCGATTTCGATTTGACTTATATGAAATTATTATAAAGATGAACATATTTAAGACTTCAGAATCAAGTTTTTATGACGACGATCTTTTGGATCTTCTCCTAGAGTGAAATCCCCATTTCGAACACGAAAAAATCATTTTCTGCAAGTCCTTTTACTTACTGCATTACCCATGAACATTCCTGATAGATCTTGTCGCTAAAATTGCGTTAACACCTTTATTAAACTCATAGAGTAGCACATGCCTAATGTGATCCTTGGTTGGAACAAACATGGGTGTCAATTGACATGAAAAATATCAATGAAACAACGATAATCTAAATAAAACGGTTCACTTCAGTCTCAATAAATTTTTAAAACTATAACAAGAGGCAAATAATAGGTGAATCTAATCTTGATTATTGGTTTTAAAATTCGGTCATTACTTTCACTCTAAACCGATATTTGAATGAAAGTTTATATTTATTGGCCATTTTAGACGTGCATTTACAGGCGTACAGATCTGGACTTCAGGCCAAAACTCTGCTAGGGAAATAAAAGGATCACTATTACATTTTAATGTCAGGTATTTCAAACAGTTCATTGCTACTCGTAAATGGGACTTTCTACCTAATTCCGATCTATTTTGTGTTGAGTTGCGACGAGGGACGTGAGGTTCTGCCTGTTTAAAAGTCGATTGTTCTGCTACAATTTGTGCTGAGCCCTATGACGCGTTGGAGAATTTGAAACGCTAAACTGACTATTTATGCTCTCGAAACTGTTATAAACTTACGTCATTGTCGAACTGAGCTCTTACATTTTAATACAATTTAAACCACAAAGCTTCAATTTGAATAGCTGTTTAAGTTACAATGCTTAGGATGGCATGGGATAGTTCACACTACGCAAATCTAGTTTTGTCGTGTTTTCCAGCTGTTCTCTTTTGACAATCAAATCAATTTAGTCTCGAATTCAAATTTGACCTCAGGTTCTGATGGAAACTACGGTAGTCAGAGACTCTGGGGCACAGTGGGCTGGGGACTCATGGGCCCCATAGGAGGTTTGCTTGTGGACTGGTGGTCGGGCCCGGCTATCACTAAGGACTACACCCCTGCTTTCTTCCTAGTCTTCGTCATCATGAGCGCCGATGTAGTAGTAGCCAGTCGTCTAAAGGTAGGCACCCGCATGTTTCTCGTGACGTATTTGATTCATATGACATCAGCAGATTTGACTTGTGCTTTCGGGAACTTGACTTTGAAGATCATTCCCAAAAGTATTAGCTGTGGCAAAACTTTGTGTCAAAAGTAAGAATTTTATTTAACACGTTGACTCCGAAGTGGTACGTATGTGTACCACTTAGGTTAGGCTCTGTAATTTTTTCAGATCCTTCTAGTGACTATGCGTACAAAGTGAAGTTTTACACCAATCAGGCAATCGGAGCCAACGTGTTAATGGCAATTTTTTATGGTTTCCTGTAGCTGTGTTTCTTCAGGATAAGGGATGGAAAATGATCAAGATAATACTTATGGGGAAAGGTGTAACATTTAGTGTTCACGATATTCGATATTTTATATCATCAAAATATGATGTGAAATAGCTTAGCGTTTGTTATCGTTTTAAAAAAAAGTAACGTCGTACAAAGTTGTCCAGCGATCGCAAAAGGCTCAAAAAATTCTCAATCAAAACCTGATTTACTATGAATCGAAGTCTAACGATGGGGAATTGTCGATAGGAAATTATCGATAGGGAATTATCGATTGGGAATTATCTACAGAAAATTATCAATAGGTAATTATCGATAGGTAATTATCGATAGGAAATTATCGATATGGAATTATTAATGAGAAACTATCGATAGGGAATTATCAGTAGGGAATTATCAGTAGGGAATTATCGATACGGAATTCTTCATGAAGAATTGTCGATAGAAAATTATCGATAGGAATTATCGATAGGGAATTATCGATGGGGAATTATCGACAGGGAATTATCGACAGAGAATTATCAAGAGAAAGTTATTGATACGGAATTATTGATGAAGAATTATCGATGGGGAATTATCGATAGGGAAACTATAAAAAAGTTATGAGCGACAAGAAAACAGAATAAACTTTACAGACGAACATCTAAACCTCATACCATGGTTTTCATGTGTCTTTCAACTATGTTTCTTTCAACTAACACTCGTGGTAATGCAAATCGCTTGTAACTAGGACAACTTATAGGAAAATCAATTTTACTCGATAAGCACGCTGATTAATTTCTATTTACCCCAAGTGAGAAATTCAGAGGAGTAATTCAATTAAATTATATAATAATACACAATTTGTTGCTTGCTTGCTTGTTTGCTTGCTTGGTCGGTCTCTCTGTCACGCTCTTCAGGATTTATACAGGAGAAAATTCGGCAGGGTATATATGTATTGTAAGCATTGTATTGTGGAAACTAAAGCCACATCCTTCAATGTGAAAGATCCTTTGCAAAGCCCGCGTCCACTGGAATACCAATCGAAAAAATTCAGCAAAAAACACGTGAATTTTTACTTATGGGTTTACTAGTATATGCAGAACTTCCATTCTGTATCGTATCGACCGGTAACATGGCTGTGTTTGAAAAGAAAGCTAATAATGGAAAAAATGAAGTATTTAATAGTGATCCGGCGGCTTTAGTATCCACAATACAGTGCTTATAATACATGCACACCCGTTCTGATTTCGTTCAATAATGTTTCTTCAGAAATAGAAAAGAAATAATGGGACGGACAGAAAGAAAGAGAGAGAGAGAGAGAAAGAGTGAGATGGAGTTACACTGTCTATTATATATGTACAAGTAGATTTAAAACACAATAATTTGTCGTAAATCATTAGCACATTCACCTTTATAATCATCTCAAATTATTGAAATCTAAATCGTTGAATTTCCACGGGAACTGTCTAGCCCCTCTATAACTAGTAGACCCACACGTCAAGATTTACGTGTTTTTACTGATTTTTTCGTTTTATTTGCCAGTGGACGCGGGCTTTGCGAAAGAGTTTCGACATTGAAGGATGTCCCTTTGGTATCCACAATATAATGCTTACGGTACATGTACATCCTACCAAATTTCCTTCTATCTAAATTTTTAAGAGCGTGACAGAGAGGCGGACCAAGCAAGCAAGCAACAAACTGTGTATTATTATGCTGTGGAAATGATGCAGCTGCGTATCACAGGTACCCGCTCTGCGACCCAGCGGCACGGTGTGGAGCGCTGTCAAGCCGCTCGTGCGACGCCTTCACTTCCACGCCTTCTTATTCTTCACTGTCATAAATGGGACGCTGTGCTCCGTGTCCTTCATCTACCTTTTTGTGTGAGCACATAATTCTCAGTTCATGTGCACCAACATTTCAGTAACGTTACAATAATGCATCAATAAAAGTTAAATAAATTTATTCTCTTACAGAAACAACAGTGGAGATTAATCGGCTAGGGTTTGCATAGAACTGAAAAGTCAGCTACTTCAAGTCGTTATGATTATGTAGGAGGTAATTTTCAAGGAAAACTTCAATGCTTCCCTAATCTACAGAGCCTCTATTGACAATATTCGACTACTGTGTGATATTCTAAAACCAGTACCACTTTAACCATCAACAAATCTGAACAACGTAAAAAGAAGAATATGTCCATATTGATCAATTTAAATTTGATAATTATGTCTCTCGAAAGTGTTTCAATCAACGGGTATTTTCTATCTTATGTCTGAGTAACAATATTATCAAAAGATGTAGTCATTTTGAAAGTCTTACGCAACAGTTGAAGTACGGCAGATGCATCGTGACTGCGACGTGGTGTCTTCGTAAGGTGCTGTATTTTTCCTGCATAATTTAATTAAAGTGCCAAATAATAAGATCTAGGTATTGAGGTGAAGCGTTTCTAGCGAAGAGATGACCGGTGTGCTCACAGGTGTAGTGAGGAGTGAAGCCCAGGTGCTGTAACAGGAGATACACACCTGTAGTCAAGGTTTCCGCTTATTTCGTTCAGGCATAGATCAACAATGTTATATCGTATTAAGATACCCAGAATGATGAATGGGAACTTTACTGATTCATTATTTTATCGCATTGTAAGTGAGCTATGTACTATGTGTTTCCAATTGTGTGATTTTCTTTGTGTAACTAGTAAAAGGTTTTTAAAACTTATTTACATTCGTCTGCATGATCGTATGCACTGACACATTCCATCCAAAATTGGAAAGTAATTCACTTTCTATTTTTAATTGATAACAATGAGGCTGCCCATACATCTTACTCTCGGACGTATGAACGAGCATTACGCAGTCCACCTCGTCTTGGCAGGACAGCACCGTCATGGTTCTGGCATGGATCTAGTGTTCTCACATCGGACATCTTGCTGTCCAGAGGGCCATGAATTTGTGTTCGTTCAGAAATATGCAGGAAAACTTCGCGATTTTCATGCTGAAAACTTTCTCGTAAAAATATAACTGATCGTCACAGATTTGCTGAACAAGAAAGTCCAAATGCTTGATTTTTCTAAATTTTGAAGATCCTTCCCAAATCGGACACATCGAATACCAGTCGTGAAGTTTTGTTACTTTTTTTGGATATCATTGTTCTTCAGCTGCTCCAAATCTCTTTTTAGCATTAGGTAAGTAAAAGTAAAAATTTCAACTTTAATCCTACACTGAGAGCCTAAAATATATTTTTTAAATACATTTTCAAATTGTTTATGTTCATCACAAGAAATAATACATTCGCAGTATGAACATTACCAAACTCATGTAGACTGTTGTATAAAGCAACGGATGCTTGTCATATTCTGCTAAACTAGGATTTCCATTTACTTCAACGTCCTCTGACAGTTGCCCTGCTGGGAATGCGTTCACTAAGATCGCTGTGGTAACCAAATGCGACAATTTTTCAATCATCTCGTAAAACAGAGGTTGTCTTTATGGTAGGCTTCAAGAGGAGCGGGCAGCGGACACGGGCACGACGGATCACATCAAGTTGATGCAGGGCCTCACTGTGTTGGTGCGTGCTGTGGCCACTCTGCCGTGTATGCACGTAGCAGGTGCGTGCTGTGGCCACTCTGCCGTGTATGCACGTAGCAGGTGCGTGCTGTGCTCCACTCACGCCACTCACATGGGGATCAGTATAACTTGGTCACCTAACTTATATATGGTGCACCAGTTCCTGACTGGGTTGTTAGTATTATTGGCATATTTTACACCTTATCTTCGTAATTTTATCTCATTTATACTCAATATCTGCCGAGGTTCCCATTTATAATGAAAAGTCCTGATTTTAAACTTGTTTGATTTCCGTACATCAAGCAGAGTTTTCTATGGAATTTTTCGTTTTTGCTCTGGTCAATGTCAGAATATCATGAAAATTCCTATAAAACTGGTGCTTGGATTATAAATAAGAAAAAATTGCTTTCATGATGTTAATCACATATGGTATTGTGTCAATAACTCATGGTTTACACATGCTGTGTATATGGTGTCATGCTTAGGGGTGTTTTTTAAGAATTATTTTAAGAATAACATATGTTTTTATTTTGTATATATTCAATTTTTTTGTCTTTTTAATCGTATTTCTATTCAATACGTGGTAAAACTCCCAACAATACCAAAAATTTGTGAAATAACTTCTTTTTCATTTCATGATATGAATGCAAACGGAATACCCACACGAAATTGGATTTATTTTTTTAGTCAATCTTTCACAATATCGTAAAACATTTTATTAATCTTGGACTTCAATTATAGAATATAGAATAGAATAAGGCAATAGGAACGAGCCGTTTGGCCCATTCTTGGTTCATAGACAACCAATATTACTCAACCGGTTTAAATTTCATTGTGTATTTTATTCATACATCAAAATTTATACATGCAGTGTACCTAGTATGATGGATTCAATTTTTTGCCAGTAAACGAGAGACTGGTTCTAATCTGCAACTTCCCTTAAGGAAACTTATTTATAACGCCTGCAGAATTATGAGTTTTTCCTTTCAGTGTTCATCATTATTACTGAGAAATTCATCCATATTCTCTTATTTTTGACACCCTCACTCGTACGCTTGCTGACTCTACTTGTCCCCATACACTTTAGACCGCGTCAACGATCGACTGGGAGCACCTCGGTTTCTGTCAGTTGTTTTGTTCCTGCACGGATTACACATGGCGCTCACAGCTGCAGCAGGACAGTGGTGGCCAGCATGGACGATGGTACTTGTGGAGTTATTGAGTGGTCCTTGTTTTGGCTTCGGCTATCCCGCAGTCGTGCTGTACGCCAAACTTTTGTCTCCGCTCGGACTCTCCAACACAGTGCAGAGTCTTGCTAACGTCTGTTACGACACTTTAGGTGAGTTCACTCACCTCATGTTGATAATGTCCAATAATAAAAATATAAAATTTAATACTGTATAGAGCGATAAAACGGAATAAATAGAACACATGTGAGAGTAGGAAAAATATGTAATTCTAAGTGTGTAAAGAGACATCTCTGCGCACCCATGATTAATAAGAGGAAATTTGCGAACCAGGAGTTCGTAGTAGGAAGTAGTTATAGCCCAGCAGCACGTGTTTATGCTTATTTTGTACACATTTGAGTAGCTGAGTTAAAAATAGAACTCGACAAAATTGCGGATTTAATTTTAAGCTGATGAATCGGGTGTTACTGCTGAAGCTATTCAAGTTCATACGGTAATGTTCTCATGATCAGTACAATCTTGATCATTGCTCTCCCTCTCTTTTATCCAAGACAATTATATGTTCAGCATCGAGACTAGAATTAAATTTCTATAACTTTTGTGATACTCTCCAAACAATTTCTACATTACAGGTTATGCATTAGCATCCGTGCTGTCAGGATTCTTGATCACAGCGCTGGGGACAGTGAATATGTTTGTAGTGTGGGCAGTTGTGAGCATCGTTGCGTGTCTACTACACGTCCTCTACAGCACCTGCTGCTCACTGGAGGTTCTAGAAGGTAAAAGCATCTCAGAGGCTGTAAATGTTGACTTTACCATTAGAATCAGCATGATTCAGAAAGCCCTTGAACTGATTAGAATTTCAAGATTTTTAGAGGTTCTTTTACGTACGTAAAAGGGTCGGGTGATGACTGCTATAAGAAAAACGTGTCATTCATCGTCATATCGTTATCTGTGACATCAACGATAGCTTTAGTAATCGTAAACAGACTAGCGATCAAATTAATGTAATGATAAAAGAATATTAAAAATAATACTGCTCAAACACTTTGTAATTGATCAAATGAGTTACGAGATACAACACAAGAAACAACACAAGAGTTCTCATGTAGGATTCACGTGCACGTCGTCGATCCAACGTCTTTTTCCCTCGTTAACGCGAACCAAATGCCAACTGACTAGGCTATTTTGACTGATAAACAAGCTCTTCCGACAATAACCCAGTCTCACGAGAGTGGATGTCGCCCAGCCCCGGGTATAATAGGTAGACAAGGACTACTATAACCAGGACGTGCATCGCTATGTAGCTGACTACGGTAGCGGAGGCCATTGCATTCTTAGTAACATAACATTTTCTATCGGACAAATTGATCAAAAATTACTTCTTTCAAGCAATAGAAGGAATAATAAGGTTTTACAGTGAATTTTACATGGTTTAAAGCACTGTAATGCTTTGAAATACCAATTTTAACCGGACTTAACATGTATTATTGTATGCGCTTAGTGGCCACTTTATAGAAAGCCGAGTTGCTGCAGTTTTAGACTATACAAGTTGATTATAGTTAAACTTTTTTCAATGCAAACAACCAAACATACAAACATTCATGCATATAAACAAACAGACATAGAAGCAAAAACCTACCAAACTGCAACGATTAGTCAGCCAACCGGGCCTTCTTGACAGAGGTCTGAAAGACTGCATTCTTCTGCTAGTCTTTCTCTGAGGGGTTGACAGCAAATTTGAGAGGTTGACAGCAAATTTGAGGGGTTGACAGCAAATTGAGTGAGTGTAGTAGTCGTCAGAATACTGCCTTTCTTTGACTCGTACAGTTCCTTGACGTCTGCAAATGATGCAGTGTTTCATTGTCATGACTGATCTTCTGGCCCTTCTCACTGATCCAGTTGTTGCGGATGCAGTTGTTTAGCAGATGCACTGTGTCAAAAAGGAGAAACCAGACACGCTCGTTGTCAAGAGGATGCTTGGCTGTGGCACTGCAATTACCTAGTGATTAGAATAGAGGTGGCCTTGCAGTCTCGGTTGTTCTCGGCCATGCCACTCAGCAACAGACCAGAAATTGAAACAGTTGGGCGAATCTGTACTTCATCTACCAAGAGAAACACATTCTTCTGTTGCAGAGTCTGGACTTTGTCAAATGTTTCCCTCAGCACCTGGTTCTTGTCAAAAGATGAAGTGATGTACTGCAGCTTGCGTTTGTATGGCAGCACTAAAAAATCTCTGAGCTGTTCATAATTACACTTCGGCTATGATTGAAGGGCAAAACAATCATTCATGGAAAACTGCTTCTGTGATAAAAGTTCCAACAGGCGTCACAAATACCAACTTCTTCTCCTTCTCAATATCGACATAGGCTGACGTGTGAGCTTGAAGGGTGACAACATTTTGGATAGTTTTGTCAAACGGGATGTCATACATAGTTCATTGCCAAGCGCAAAGTTTCGTCGGACTGCGGATACGATCTCAAACCATTGTTGGGATGAAGTACCTTAAACAGTGGTACACTAATGCCGTTCTTGAACGCACTGAGCGTTAGTGGGAAACACAAAGTGGGCTTGTTTTCGAAAATCACAGACAGGCTGCACTCACTGTTGTCGGTCATGAACAAACACACAAGCCTTTCTTTCGATCTTGAAATAATCAAGTTCTTGTACTGCTTCTGCAGGTTACGTTCAGGTTTGAAAGCATCAAATGAAGTAATCTCATCCTTCTGAAGAAAATACCTCAGTTGTTGATATTCTACTTTCGCCGGGCGAGATGCAGCTTTTAGAGATGGCAGACATGAAGCAGGAACATTGACGATACTGGGAGGGATTTCACTTGTTCACACAACCCCACACTTGTTCGGCATTTTTAGTACATATAATTAGCAATAAACTTTGTAAACAAACAGTATCCACTCAGAAATGCAGCAATGTGCCTCGAAAGAAACAACAATGTCCGATTCAAACCGAGCGACAGACTACGACAGTGTTCGCACTATGACAGATGGAGGTTAACTGAACGCGGTGAACTGGCCTCCGCTACCGTAGTCAGCTACATTGCGGTGCACGTCCTGGTTATAGTAGTCCTTGTAGGTAGACTATACTAGCCCTTCCAGTATTTCAAACACACAACCTCTCATCGCAAAAGCAGCGGCAATACGAACTTTGAAAACAGTAAACTGCGTACTACTTTCATTTCTTGTCGTAATCAATGTTGTCACTATCTATATAAAAATTTTCCTTGTACTGCAAGGCTTCTTTTTTCGTAAAGAGTGTTTGAGAAGCCCCAGAAGCGCTGATTCGATTCTTATGGGAACGATTATCACTACATAAAATGAATTTTCACGAAAAAATTCTAAAAATCGTTCAATCTACGTAAGATAGTTTTAAACACTTTTCTATTTTACTGTTTACTTGGACCAGGCTACGCATTGATCATCTTTTCTTTGTGACTTAAAAATTTTCATGACTTGAGTTCACTCAGAGAGTCTATCTACGAAATCCTGAAGTAATTGATATTTGTTACATGGTCAACTAAGGGGCTTGTATGATTTCACATGCTGTAACTCTGAGAAAATATAATTCTTTTGTAATAAAATTAAGATATTATGCATTGCTATACTATAAAGTTCTCAATAATAGTTACGTTTCTCTATAAATGTGTTACAAATTCTCTCATTTGGGACATTATAATGCGTGTATATTAGAATAGAATGAGGCTATAGGAACGAACCTTCTGGCCCATTCTTGGGTCGGATAATTACTTCGATAATTATTCGGTTGTTTACCCAAGTCCCATGCCGTATTTCCAGCCGCATCAACCATGTCGGCAGCGAGATAATCAGCGGGCTCGTTATTAATCAGCGGGCACTCGCTCACCAGTCACCTGAAA
The DNA here is from genome assembly GCA_006783055.1 of Trinorchestia longiramus. NCBI lineage: Eukaryota > Metazoa > Arthropoda > Malacostraca > Amphipoda > Talitridae > Trinorchestia > Trinorchestia longiramus. The sequence goes on along the minus strand of VCRD01001697.1, from coordinate 10,829 downwards.
ATATACACATCTCTTTTTTAATTTATGTGCAATTTGCCCACAGATACGGAAGCTAAGGAGGGAAACCAAGGCTGTCCACTTGAGGACTATGATGCTAACCCTGCTAATGGCCTCCTAAACGAGAAACATCTAGAGCCAAGCAAGCCTGGTGTAATATAAAACTCTATGGAACTAGTAAAGTTATATAATTTTTCTAAAGTTAATTTAGATTTATTTCTATTAGTTATTAATATCATAACAATACACAAGTACATGAGTTGTTTTTCCTTCATATCATGAAACTGTGAAGTTTGGTAGTGCTAGGGGATTATAGCAACCGACTTTAACAATTCCTATTCTATCTGCCCGTGTGACCTTACTTGAAGAAAATAAAAGAACTCATGACAGGGACTCAACTTGGTATTTAACAGGGGTTAGCACGATAATTGGGTTGGGATCTTCGTGAGATGATTGAGCCAGTCCAGAGCTTCCAGAGGATGATTAGGCCAGTCCAGCTTCAGTGATGAATGGCCAGTCCATAGCTACAGCGACAGCTCACAGCGAGTACAGCTGAGTACTCGAGATGTACAGTTCAGGGAGCGCAGCGAGTACAACGAGTGGGTCGAGTGGATCACAACGAGTGGAACGATTCCGAGCGGCGAGTGAGACGAGTGGGTTGCAGATGATCCCCTATTCTGCACACAAAGCAAAGTGATGAGCACAAATACAAGGATCCGTGAGCCTAGTCGTGAGTCCATTTGCAATTCCCAGACTATGTCAGGATAAACTGCTGAAGACAGTACAAGTTAAGAATTATCACCTACCAGGTCACTATTCAGTCAAGTTTTGATTTAAACATTTGTTGTTAAGACTAGTAGTTGCACCTCTACTGTATATTCTAACCGTAATTCGCTTACCTCTATTAGACTTGGTGTGCAGACTCCGTCGCTCCTCGTACCAGAAGAATGTCCTCTAACCGTGGACGATGAGACATCAACAACCTTCGACCGTGACTCACAACCTCTACTTGCGTGACGATTATCCCTATACTAGTGTTAGTAACTGAATCTGCTTAGCCTAATATTTTACAAGTACAGATCTCTACGACAACGACTACTTTTAACGAACAACCAACGTGCAACCTGCACCTGAGCCGCTTCTCGGGCCCACAACCACAGCAACAATACGTATACGACAGGGCTCAACCCGCAACTGACGCTGCCCCGCAGTGTTGCCAAATGAAATTGCCCAAAAGGTGCCAGATTCGCTATAAAAAGGTGCCAGAAAGAGCTAAAAACGAATGGGGTGGAGCTAAAAAAAGAGCTAAAATATTAATTTGATTAATTCATACCTACCACTTATCGAATTAAAGAACAATATGTAGGTGCTGTTGAAAACTCGCTTAATTAAATGTAGTTTTATTCGAAGATGTCCAAAATGTCTCGGGTGCTCTGCTGTTGATCTTCTTCATCATAAGTACATACTCATATGTATTTCCAATTGAATTAGTAACTGATGATGGTAAGTCACAGTCTTTACAACACCTATCATTACGTCTTAGGCCATGCTTCACATG